>JANAVB010025795.1:4045978-4140978 GCA_029216955.1 Iris pallida
CAAAAAATTCACATAAACAAAATACAATGATATTTTATATATATAAATAAAAGCTTATTTTTTCATATTCCATAAATACTTTTATATATATATATTTTTTTTGAAGCAATGGGTAATTGTGGCGAACTCGCCTCCATGGGGCTCGAACTCCCGACCACTTGGGCCTATATATATATAACCTAGGTAATTCCCAGAAAGTCCAACTTATTTGTTAAGAAAAATTATTTACTATATTTTCAATAAAATATTATTTCCAATAACAAGCACATATAATATGTTTATATATATATATATATATATATATATATATATATATATACATATATATATATATATATATATATATATATATATATATATATATATATAACAACTGTTCCTAGAATTGTCTCCAAAATTGCCAAGGTAAAGTACCAACACAATATATGTCTACTCTGACGTCTTGGGTCACAATACCCGACTACATTGACTGGCCTGGGTTTGGGTCAGGTCCGGGCAAGTTTGGCAGTAACGGGTTCCCTGAATGTCGTAACATTAATAAATAACTAATTAAATTATTTATAGAGATTAACTCGCAACTTGGCCTGGTTTTCCTAGTTAGGACATCAATATGGCTCGGTCATCCCTGCTATGGCTAATACACTAGTCAAGGCACGCCACTGCACTATTCGTGCCACGATTCCTAGTTACCTTGTACTATAATTCCTAACCATGAATAAAATTATCTACCATAATAATTAAATATTTTTTTATAAAAATCTAAAAATCACCATTTAAATCAAATAAAAACATTTCAAAAAATTTCCGGGAAGGAGAGCTACAAATCTACCCACCTTAAAAATAATTTCGTCCTCGAAATTCTAATTCATAACTATTCCTTAAATAAATCAAAATCGACTATTACCTTAATCTCCTTAAATTTTAATTCCTCGAAATAATTTATATCCTCCTCATAACCATTTTGTAACTACAAATCCTTGAGGACTTCTACCATCCTTTGGTCACACTACTCCTTAAAACTAAAATCTTAAAATCTTCTAACTGGTTGCTAACAATCCTACCAACAAATATCGAGACATATGGTATCTATAATTCTCTTGTATCTATCAAGCAACCCAAAATTTAACAAGCAACAAACTTACACAAGTAGCTAGAAATGTTGGTAAACTCTAACAAGCATGACCATTCGTCGCTCCGAAATAAGAAAGACATGAGGATAAGGAAGAATAATCGAGAGCAAATATGAAGTCTCAAGAGCGGTAGAGAGTTTCCAATGATGCAGGTAGAAGGAAAGTTTACGAACCATTGACTTATTTGCTAGATTTGGCTACTCTAGTCTAGTCACTCGCTAAATCGAAGGACTCTTCATTTCCTAGAGGGCTTACAATTCATGCAATACATAAATTCCGTTCTCAAAATTTTATCTGAACAAGATTTCACAATTGAACAAAATTTAAGAAATCAAGATTGCGATCTTTTTCGTGATTATTTAAACACACGAGAAAGGGATATAACTGCAATACAAGATCGGATCACGATTTCCAGGTAGTTGAAATAAGGGTTGCGAATGACTTCGTATTCTAAGAGGTGGAGAGTACCTAATAGGTATAGAGACCTATTTCCAGTAGTTCGATTTTATAGTCTAAATACGGTGGTATGCATGGATGGACTTTAATGGGTTTTAATGGGTTCCCTATCTGGACATCACCCGTTGGTTGGATGAACCTTGGATTTCAATCTATATTGACTGAACAAGATCCCAAGATAAAACTATTTCTACTAGGTTAGGTAACCTAAAATAGGTTTCAACTCAAGTAGTTGGGCTAGTTGCTAGTCAGGTTGGTTAGCTAGGTCCATAAGCCCAAAGTGTGTCTTCAATGACTTTTGTGTTTAAGTAGCACATGAGGCCTCAATTGGGTGGCACACTAGTGACATGTGCATAGTAGTCTCCGAGTACAACACATCCATATATTGGGTCGAAGGAATTGAGTCGAGGTTGAGGCTCCAATGGAAGTTGGAAAGTATATCGGTATTATGGTAAGGGTTATAGCTAGTCCTTTTTGTCCTGAAAGTCGTACCACAAAAATAGAGTACAAGAGGATGGGTTTGAGTAGGACATGAAATACCTAGATGAAGGTGGACTCGTCTAGATTTTGCATATGAAATTTGTTGGAAGGTAACAGCTGGTCTCGTGCTCCAAATATTAATGGCACGGTCGGGGACACAAAATGATCTAAATGAAAAGTGGGAGTCCATGGGGCACTAATTATCATCCTAATGGGAATTATTCTAATCAATCGGTAATCCTCGTATATCCTAAAATTTTAGAAGGCTTATAGTCTACCCACCTTAGAAGCTAGGACATTGTTTTGGGAATAATGAGGTTAGAAGAATTTCAAAGTCCGGATTTTGCAGCTCAACTCTTGTTAATAAAGAATAAGACATGACGTAACGAGATACGATAGATATAAGTCAAGTCTAGGATCGTTCTTCAATAATGGAAAACGAGTAACTCAAGGCAAGGTTCTAGTCACATGGTTGGCCGATGGGTGCTACACTTGTGTATACAACTATCATAGCCATGGGGATACTCCGTATCCATCTATAAAATATGAGCGTTCGTCTTTCCAATTAGTTAAAGACAAAAGCAATAAGAAGTTCAAGAAAGATGTCATCGAATACAATTACGTGATTCAAGGGCGAATGCATAATTTAAGAGGAATTGTCAACACAGTCGCGAATGAGATCATGGATACATCTACATCTCAATCCACGTAGGTTAATCAGAGGAAGAGCGAACCAAGTGCATCATGGTTGATCAGATCGTAATACACTGATTCTGATTAGACAATATGTTAGTAGGCGTCCCCAATAACATGTGTCTTGAATCAAGCTCGATAAAAGAGTAAGCTTGCAAAACTAGGCTGTAATAGTAGCGTTGGTCAAGATAGTCAAAATACAAGTACCCGAGATTTTTTTGAAATGAGGCACAAGTATTTCGAGTTTTGAGAGAATCAAAACCTTACCTGGTGTTATTGCTTATATAGTCATCCTACTATCTTCTATCCATAAGGCCTTGGTCGACTAATGGGTTATGGAACTTTAAATTCTATATTCTAGGTAAACCTATCAATGTCAGTCAATTACTTCGTTAATAGATCACTAGGACCACATGATGCTAGGTTGGGAGACATGCTACCCAACTTACAGAACTTCCACTAGTATTGGCTTTGGATCTTATGGGACATACAGGGCATTCTCCTACCCTCTATAGTATCCTAAACTTGTAATCACGTCTGAAGTCACTTTACCGAGAATTATGTCTCGCCCGTATACTCGAGCTGTGGTAAACCCATGGTTCCATAGTTCAGATATGATATGCTATCAGATACTCTACCTTATATTGACACAAGGTCAAAAAGGGTCAACGACGATATAGTTTTAGCAATGTTCCATACCTACGATTCCTTGAAATACTTTCAACTCTATGGGTCGTGCCTCGCCAATGTACTGCTGGCTAGCCATCGCAGTCGTTAAAATTGCTCAAACTATATTCCTAAGAAGTTCAAGGAGCTGCTAGAGATTCAAATAAGTTGACTCTGATAGAAAGCGTAAACATCTGCCTATAAGTCTCAATCCTTAAAGTAAAAAATTGATCGGGGAGGAAATAACTAAAGACAATGGAAGTAAGAACATCCTAATCTTTATTTCTTATGTATTTCAAATAGTTTTTAGGGGAAACTTTGAATCAATCTACCTCGAGATTCATATATGAATAACAGAATTAGGAATTACAAACCAATTTCTTACAGCAAAATAAAATTTAAACTAGGCAATTCTAACTTATGATATAAGATTTACATCTAAATAGAGCAAAAGAAAATTGTACCGTTTATCAAGATTAATGTCTTAATTCTAGGTAAGCCTAATTTACCAAGTGAATAGTATATCCACATCGGATCATATCGTCATATCAAAAGCAATAGTGTATCTATAGAGATCTGGCAAGTTATCTAAATTTAACAATTCTGTATCTAAGTGGCATGGCCTATCAGACAATCTTAACTACCCAATTAGTCAAATTAATAGGGACCCTTATCTTATTTATCCTCCTAAATCATTTCAATCCTAATCGTGAATGAGCATTTCCTAGTCGTAGGCTCGCAGTAGTACGACTAATATGGTACTACCACGAGTTCGCACATTTTGCAAAAATAGAGCTGCATGAGCTACCACAAAAACTTGTCACGACCCGTACCCACTTTTCGGGTACGAGACGTGTCCAAGCCAACCTACGTTGCAGAGTCGGCGGTAGAACGCTGTCATGGCCAAGATGCTTAAAATCACAAAAATAGAATATTTATTGCTCATTCACATTTCTAAAATTTATTACAACAGTTACAAGATTTATATTTAAAGAAAATACAAAGTCTCACAATTAATGAAAATGAAACAACTGCTATCTATTTCTAGGTTTCTGTCTGCAAGTACCCCGTATCTCCCAAAGCTAAGTGAAGTCACAGCTAACCTAAAAAATAATGGTTTCCAGTCAGGAATGGAACAAGTACACAAACCGACGGCAATGCAAAAACACAATAGAATTAACAAGACATAAAAATAACATATGGAATATGAAAGCTAGAAAGTAACTGATGACATGGCAGGTGGTGAAGAAGACAAGGAAAAAAAATAAAAGACAACTACCTATGTGGTATGAAATATCCTTTTCGACATGTGAACGGCTAGGGGGTAAATCCGGTACACTGTACGTGTCGTGTGCAGCTGCTATCAGACAAGAATAGACATTTTGGGGATATTTTTGGGTAGTCCACATGTCTACTAAGATATTTCCCCTCCCGACTACTCCGTGTGACGAGCGTGTCAACAAGCAGCAAGATATATGTATAAACATGAAATGAGAAGACTACTATGAATCGAAAGCAATCAGAAAGTGCACTTGCCTGAGGTCCTTAGCTGGCGAAACAAATAATACTATACCACTCAACGAGCCACAATCAGTCAACACATGCAAAAGTCTCCAGATGCTGAAATAAACATTACCAACGTTTTCAGAATAGTCAAATTAGCTAGGATTGCCTGTCCTTAAGTCCAATTCTGGACACAGGGGCAAAACGGTAATTTTGGTTCAAAACGGTGTCCGTCGTTGGATCCGCTTTGCACCGAAAAGTGTGTCAGAGTCAACGGTCTCTAAAGTCGTCAAACTATATGTCAACAGGTCCGGTTTTTCGATACGTACCCAACCGTATGTCCAAAGTTGGATTTCGACGGGCCGTGCACAAAATTGCCCGTTGAGTCGGACCGTGGGGTCCGCAAAACGGTATTCTGATTCAACTGTCTCAGAATTGGACCAAACTTGGCATATAGGACCAAAAAACGATACGGTCCTGTTGGCATAAGTTTCGTCTCGATCTTACGAACGTGCACAAAGTAATTAAAGTTTGTGCAAAGTGGTCGATACGGTAAATTTCGACGGATACGTATCAAATTCATCGTGCACACGCAACCAATTTGAATTCCGTCAAAGCCTACACATCCGTGAAGCCATTACGCACCTTTCGATGCTTTCGGTTCGCGACCACGTCGCCCGGATTGGCGAGACGCACGTCGTATCGAAGGTTTTTTTTTGAAAATTTACTATTTTTGAAAACAGATTTTTGTTGAACTTCATCAACGATTTAATTCATGCACACACATCGAAAAACATCTACTAGTTCTGTTTTGATCTTGGTTATGTTAACTTTAATTGTGTTCAATTAGTTTTTGAAAACTATTAAAGTATAGATCGAAATCCGGCTTCCAAGTTGGGTCCTGGGCTGTCACTAATGTTCTGTTTTTTGTAAGTTTTCTCGAGAATTTTGGCTCGATCTCTCGAGCGAACCCTGAGGTTTTACCCAAAACTATCTGGGGGGTTTTAAGGGGTTCATATATGCTCTCTAACGCAATTTACAGAATCGAAAATAATTAACTATGCAGGGAGAAACTTATCTGCGAAGTGGCACGTTTGAAACCCGCTGCTGCCGTTGCTCTGTTGGTTGTCCCGCGCCTGGCCGGCCGACTCCGGTGCACGGCAGTGGCGCTCGGCCGCTGGGTGGGTCGCCAGGGATTCAGGGGGTGGTGGCGCTGCTCTAGTGATCCGTTTTAGGGTTTCTCGAGTGTATATATATATATAGGTCAAAAGTCGGGTTTAGGCGTTCGAACGGAAAGAGCAGCTAGCTAGGCTCGGCTTGGTTTGAGCTATGTGGGGGGTTCTCAGTTCAAATGGGCTGGGATCAACTTATGGGCTGGGGGTTTGTGGCTTGGGATGGGTCGGGCTGCTACTGCTTTTGTTTCTATTTGTTAATGCATATACATTTATATATGTATTTACTCACACACCTTATATATATTTATACTACACATAAATACATATATAATATATATTTGTATATACATACACATACGTATATAATATATTTATATATACAAATACACACGTATATTGATATATGTATATATATATATATATATATATATATATATATATATATATATATATATATATATATATATATATATATATATATATATATATATATATGACATATACACTATAATTATTAATACAAGCTAACAAAGGTAACTTATATTTATGCATATATATTTATATATATAATGACACACACATATATACTATAAATTCAAACACGAGTCATAAATATTAAGTATAATCAATATTTGAAATCTAATCCTTAATTTTTATATATCAAAAATTCACATAAACAAAATACAATGATATTTTATATATATAAATAAAAGCTTAATTTTTTCATATTCCATAAATATATATATATATATATATATATATATATATATATATATATATATATATATATATATATATATATATATATATATATATATATATATATATATAAACATATTTTTATATAACCTAGGTAATTCCCAGAAAGTCCAACTTATTTGTTAAGGAAAATTATTTACTATATTTTTAATAAAATATTATTTCCAATAACAAGCACATATAATATGTTTATATATATATATATATATATATATATATATATATATATATATATATATATATATATATATATAAATTGTCTCCAAAATTGCCAAGGTAAAGTACCAACACAATATATGTCTACTCTGACGTCTTGGGTCACAATACCCGACTACATTGACTGGCCTGGGTTTGGGTCAGGTCCGGGCAAGTTTGGTAATATCGGGTTCCCTAAAAGTCGTAACATTAATAAATAACTAATTAAATCATTTATAAAGATTAACTCGCAACTTGGCCTAGTTTTCCTAGTTAGGACATCAATATGGCTCGGTCATCCCTACTATGGCTAATACACTAGTCAAGGCACGCCACTGCACTATTCGTGTCATGATTCCTAGTCGCCTTGTACTATAATTCCTAACCATGACTAAAATTATCTACCGTAATAATTAAATAATTATTTATAAAAATCTAAAAATCACCATTTAAATCAAATAAAAATATTTTAAAAAATTTTCCGAGAAGGGGAGCTACACAAACTGGTCCTTATCTCTACCTGGGCCTATCTTGCTTGGCCATGTCTTATTCGTGTTATCTATCTCTGCTCCTTGTTTGAAGGATATGATCCTATAGTTGGTCATGTCGATCACCTTATGTGATGAGATGTTGTCTCATCTCCATTATGGGGTTATTTGTTGTTTATTTTGGGTTCTGTACTCTCTATCGGTGTTTCGCTTTGGTTGATTATCCTGTTATCCCTTTCGTGCGTTGACTTCGTGTTGACTTAGTATCATTATCGCCCTCTTTGAGCGTTGGCTTGACTGCTGCGGAATAAAGATTTCATCAGGACTCTGAGATTGGATATTTCAACATTTGTTGAGTGTCCAATGGGTATTCTTGTATCAATTCAGTTCTTTTGATTCTGGAAAGTTCTGCAATCATGATTATCTGTTTCAGATATTATTTTGATTATTGATACACTCTCCATATATTATGTTTTGATATGGATTTTGGATTTGGATATTTTCCTATAAAACTATCTTGTGTTATTATTGAAGATGTTTTTACATGCATATTATGATCGACCTATATTTTGGATTTTGATTATTTTCATAAAACTGTCTTGTCATACTGTTAGATGTTTTGTGATTTTAGTGACTTGACATTGAGTTATGGATTTGATTCGTTTTGGGGGTTTGTCAAGAGTGACCGGATGACCTTAGTATACCTTGACGGTGTGGTAATGAAAGTTGCAGCCGCTCGATTATAGTGTCGTGGTGAATCTTTTGCAGCCATTCCGGATGACGTGGCAAGGAATGACCATGAAACACATTTTTCGGATATTAGAAAACTACGGTCGTCGGTTCGAGACAGATATCCTATGTTTTATGATTTTATGCAGATTTTCATGCAGTGGGGCTTTCAGGCTTTTTGATACTGTTTTCGATATTTTGTACTTGTTTTGATTTATGGAGTTATTTCATGTATGTGAGATTTTGATCTTTTCGAGATTACTTCATTTTTTGGATTTGTCTTACGAGTTGAATTATGTAGCCATACACCGTTCTCTTCGATGTTTTCATATTGAGATTTTGTTCATTTCTTGTTGTATTGATTTCTGTAAGGTGGGTAGAGTTTTCATGGCATATATATATGTACTAGCTTTGAAAATCCTATTTTAATAATTTTGAAATTTCGAGGACGAAATTTTTGTAAGGTAGGTAGGATGTCAAATCCATATTTTTAAAATAGGTATCTGACTGTATTTTTTGATTTTAGGAATTTTAAATTTGGGTATTCTTAAATTTTTTTTATTATTTCTTGAATGCGGATTTTATCCTCATTACTATTGCTACTATTATTTTTCTTGTTCCTATATCTACCCTACCCCAAATATCTAAGCCTAAACCTAAACCCTAACTCTCACTCCCTCTTTCTCTCTCTCCTCTCTCCTCACCCACACAGCGGACACCCCTCCCCTACCTAACTGTCACGACCCGCTCGCGAATAATCGGACACGAGTCGGACACGCCCAGCCTTCGTCGATGGACACGACGAAGTAAGCTGTACAATACTAAGAAAACTCCAACTCACAATGTAATATAAACATCCACAGCTTCAATATATAACGTTCCCAGAAAGATCACCAATATCCATCAAGTTATTATACAATATTATCCGGAGACAAATTCGGTCAAATAAATATACAATGATGAATCATAAAATACAATATCCAGAAAAACTAAAAGAAATAAATCCCGTAATATCCAATGCAATCACAAGCTCCATGTGGCCTCAAGCTCACTTGCAACGTATCCTATCAGGAAAAGAGTAAAGTACAACCCCGACAAGAATAATATACAATATAATCTGTAGTACAGAATACAAGGTGAAAGTAGAATACCATAACTGAAAATGAAACTACGGTACCAGAAATAAAATATAAAACTGCAGACAATGGACGCGACAATCAATATGCAAGATAATGAACACGGCTATCAATGTACAAGACAATGAACACGACAATCAATATGCAAGTGTGATAATTTGAAATATTAAACTAATGTGTGACCGGCTAAGGAGCACAATCAATCATTGAGTCAATCAATTCTATAAGATTCGGCTTCATCGTACGTGATGTGTACGATTAGGATATCCACAATACCTATGTTGGGTGTGGTCACACAAACGCTAATATTTCCCCCAATCACCGCAATAAACAATGACTCACAAGCAATGAACAAGGTATAAGACAATCGTGTGTATCTCGTGTCCGATATGAGAACATGGCACATGAATGTAAGACAGAAAGACAAAGTATAAGTCGAGTAGGTGTACTTGCCTCGCCTTGGAAGTACGGGAGTACTACTGCATGGATGTAATAGTCACCTGTTATAATTTTGTACAAGTGATTAGGGTTTAAACAACTAATATTGCTAACAAGTTATCCATAAACTAGCTAAAGAAAAGTATACTAGCTAACCATTTAATAGCTATTAAATATAATTTAGGAATATATATCTTAGACTAAATAGAAAGGAGTTTAAGTTTTTATAACAAAATATGCTATATAATATTTATTGCAACATTGAATAATCATTATTATTTATTTGAAAATAACTATTAGTTAAAATACCATCTTACTAGGAGAAAATCTATAGATTATAAATTTCCTAAATTAATTACTTTATGGAAATATTACTAGAATATTGATAAGAATGCAAATCTCCTTTAATAGCTTGATAAAAAATAATATTTTAGAAAATATGTATATTATAATTTATCCATATAAATATTAGTGAATAATACTAGTAAAATGATGGTCATGGCAAAATTATTTATTTAACAAAAGGAGCTAAATAATATTATATGTACTCATTAGGAAAACATTTTTGTAAAGTGATAATAGTCACTAATTTCAACAACTATTTTTATAAAATAGCTTTAGTAAAATTAGGGAACACTAGTAAATAATTTTATTATAAAATATAACTATTCAATATATATATAAAATAGATATTAAAGTATCTTAACTTATTTATTTTAAAGGTCTAGCAACTAGTATTCTATGACAGGTTCTGCTAGCAATATTTATCTAATAGAAAATACTAATACATAGAATAGTCAACTATCAAGAAATTTCATATTAGATAATAATATGTATGTATGATTTAGAAGGCAAGTAATAAATCCACTCAGGAGGATTTGCCTGATAACTATAATAACATTAAGTAGGAAAGTATAATTAATCAAACCCAACCCAACTTACATCTACTTGATGTCAGTCACCTAACTTAAAATACTAATCAAATATTCCTCAAAGCCACAGAGACTCGATAAAACCCAACTTAATTCACATTAAAACAAGTGAAACCTACGCTCTGACCTAGTCTCCTCTCCCCTCCATTAATAATTCACAGCCGAACACAATGGGACCAAAGAAAAAAAAGGTTTAGAGAGATGAAACCCTTCACTCTCTCTCCAGCAATCACACTCGTCAGTAAATTGACAGGCTGACAGCTACCACATTTAAGAGAGGCACATGGCACATCTGTTCCCAAGGACAAAAATTAAAAAGGAGAAGACTCACACTCTCTCCATCATTTCTAACTTCTTCTCTCTCTATTCTCACTTATTCCATAGCTGACCCACTCCTTAAGCTTCTTCCTCACACTCAGCCTCTTCACTCCATTCTCACTAATCTATTACTCAGCCGGCCCTCAAGTAATTCCATTCCTAAACTCTTCCTTCTTCTCTATACTTTTTCTTCCTCTCACCCGAAAAGAAAACCTTAACCCTAGATTTTTTTCCCAAATTGCAAACCTAACTCAGAACAAGAGAGAAGGGAACGAGAGGTCGGTAAGGGAGCTCACCTCGGATATAGCTGCGGAAGGGGGAGGGGAGACCGGAGTACACTGGAAGTGACGTGCATTGAAGCACAGCGAAGGCACCGACTCAGGTCAGTGGCGGCGGCAAAATCGAGCTATGCTGGAATCGAGGCGGAGCTCGCGGGTGGCGCTAGCTCGAGCGTCGTCGACGAGGGAAGGCCGAACTGGTGGTGGCGGGTGCGGACCCGGTCGACCGGCTAAGGAGTTCGAGCAGCTGCGTGGCGGCTCGAATCTGGCTTCGGCGGTGGATCAGAGCTTCGGCAGTGGATTTGGTTCCCGACAGCGAGTTGCAGCTCCAGTCGGTGGCTCCTCGGCTCTCAAGGAGTCGGTGCGGACGACGAAACGGTGGCACAGTCTTCGACGGGCAGCAGGGTCTTCGAGGTGGCGGTCGGTGCTCGGCCGGAGTAGAACAGTGGGAGAAGAGAGAGAAAGTGTGATGAGAGAGAGTAGAGAGAAAGACTGTAGAGAGAGAGAGACTGATGTGTGTCAGAATTTTTGAGATTTGTGCACTGACACAATCAGTATTTATAGTAATATAATATTATGTATGGGTATGGAGGAGTGGCAGGACTATAATTAACTATTGATCTGGGGGCAATAGTGTACACCTGAACTGAATTAGTTAGATACTCAATTAACAGATTTCAAATTCAAAAAAACCAAACAGATTTTCAAATATCAAACAACAGTTTTCAAACAGATTTCATAATTCAAAAATCAAACAGATTTCAAAATATTTAATAATTCAAAACAGATTTTCAAATTCAAATTAGTTAGTCTCCATTTTAAATAACTCCAGCTAATTAACCAACTAAATAAATTAATTATCTAATTGGTCATTAGTTAAAAGGACTGAAATAGTTAACTTTTTAATTTAATAATACAAAATTAGTTAACTGGATTTCTAAACAATATTACTCCTCAATGCAAAAGTTCAATCAACTTATTAATAAATAACAATCTCTCTTCATAGGAAATAAATTTACTTAACTAATCCATTAGGCATTTAGTAGCAAATAGGTAGTAATGGATATGATCAAATTTATTTGGAAGAAAAATGAATATTTGAAATACAAGTAAATAAAATATTTTTTTAAAAGAAATAGAGTTTTTAGAAAAAAAGAATGTTCCTTCCAATAATCATTTAGGAAAAATAAATTTGAAATTCATAAAATTCGGTTTAGAGAGTTACAAACCCCTCTTTTTCTCACTCTCTCATCTCTCTCCACTCCCTGCTCAGAGCAGCACCCCCTTCCCCTCTCATCTCTCTCCCTCACTCTCTTCACTTTCTCTCCCTCTCTCACTAGGCCCCCTTCCCATGGTTGTGACTGCCCATCTCTACCGCAGCCCCCACTACGGTCGACCTCGACTTCATGGCATGATCAAGTCTACTGGCACGACCTGCACGAGTCGTCCCCTTGACGTCGTTGGCACGAGAATGTCTAGAGGCACATGAAAGAAGTGAAAGTCTTGGTACGACCAAGTTGTATAAGTTCTACTCGGCGAGGCACTGTCTCGAATACATTGAAGTCATGAATAGAGTATAGCACGATCCTTTCGTTGCGTTACCAAGTATAGGCTAAGGCGTCGTTGTCTTAAAATTGATCCTAAGGCAAGACTAGAAAGAATCAAAAGGGATTAGATGCACAAACTAAATGAACGTGTCGGTTTTGTATGGGTGGGCGAGGAGCTCACTCCACCAGTACAGTTGAGTACTGACACCCACACAGTTTTCATGTGCAGGCACAGGTAGAAGCTCGTGGCGCGAAGCTCGCTTGGATGCGTCGAGGCATGAAGTTCCTTGGCGATTGGAAGAGTCACTTCCCGATCCCGATATTCATATTTTTCATAGATTCTGTATACGGCCTCTGTATTTAGCATACGCATAAATTTTGTTTATTATTTATTAATGGTGGTATGTAGCTTTTTTTAGCATTATCATTAGTGGAGTGATTAGGGATTAGGGTTTTCTTAAACCAACCCAACCCCTATTTAATTTTTTCTTCCTCACTCTCTCTTCCCTCATTCACTCCTCCATTTAAGTACAACTTGCTCAAAAGAGGAGATTTTGTGCATTTTACATTCTTGATTTTTCCTTGATATTATTTGTCTATTTTGTTCTTCTCTCCATTCTCTACAAGTTTAGTTCTTGAAGCTTTTGATTTTGATGGCTAGATTTGTGTAGATCTAAGTTCCTAAAAACTAGGGTTTCATGGGTTTTTATGGTTTTGATCTATCATACTTGGTTATTTTCGAAAACCAGTGGTCCTATGTTGTAGGAAATTTAATTTTAAACAGTTTTGACCTTTAAAAAGTTAGATTTCGACTTGTTTGGAGGAAGTTATTGTAGTGCCCCGTCCCGCTCAGTCAATCGGAGGAATCGAAATACCGACGGCGTTCGGACTTAGCCTTGCAACGGCTGCTCGAAGACATCGCTCGGTCAAGGCGACCGCTCGCTCATGTGGGGTAGTTTCGGTAAACTTGCCTCATCTTAGCCTGCACATAATAAATCACATGTTTTCAACTTGCACAAGTAGGCTTGATAATAAAAGAGACGAATCCACATAGCTAAAGGGAATAATCCCGACAGGTCTAATTGAGTTAGAATATGGAAAGGTCCAACGGTCGGCTTAGAGTTGGTGCACGGCGTGCTTTGAAAATGACACTCGATCCTTCATCCCGTGGCATGGGAGAAGGAAAGTTGGTTGAGTAGGCAAAGTTATAAACGTAGCCTAAGTCATAGGCGTCGCCTGCATAAATGCTTCATAAAGCATGCACGGTCCTATCGCCCAAGGCTTGGCATAGCCTTGGCTTGCCCCATGAGTTGAGTTGCATTGCACGGCTTATGATGTAAGTCTAGGCACCCAAATGACTTGGTCGTTCAGAAGTCGAACGCATACGCGACACATTTCCGCAATGCGAGGCTTGACGCAGCCTTTGCTCGTCGAGTCGTTGTACATTTAAGTCAGGCAAGTTATGTTAGGCTATCGGAGTGGTAGCAAGCACGGTCCTACGAGTTCTACGGTTGGGTATAGCCACATAGTCTTACTGTCTCAAGGCCCATCATATAAAGTATGACTTGGGCGATAGCGTCGCGTAGATCGGAAGTCGGTTTGAGGCACGATGCACGGACTTAGTGTTTAAGGCATGAACCACGGTTGATTTAATGAGTTTTGGAGGAAGGACTATCGAATAGGCATTGAGTTGAATGAAATGATATGTTAATAGAGAGAAGGCTCGCGGCCGTGGGTCGTCGAGGGATCTCAAGGAGCAACAGGAAGAAGGCTCACGGCCGTGGGTCATCGAGGGATCTCAAAGAGCATCAAGGGAGAAGGCTCGCGACCATGGGTCATCGAGGGATCTCGAGGATAGAAGTCTTGATATTGGTTTGAAAGAGATGGTAACATTGGAAGAGGAATGACTGTGTGAGACATCAGTTTGTGTCGAGTCTTGCATGGTCATTGGACAACTTGTCGACAAGAAAAAGTTTCCACGAACGGCAACCCTGGGCGCCGAGGGACCGCGTCGTTCCGGAGGGAAATACGGTATAGCTGTAGCTGGACGGACCGCTCGGGTTATTCGGGAAGTTTCTTCGGGGCTAGCTACTTGCGATGAAAGGGTCTTTGAATAACAAGGCTATAAGTCCACGATAGCTTGTGGTATTAGTGACCAATTCATATAGATGGGTTGGCACGAGCGGCAATTCGCGTATGTGCCTTTGGATTTAGTCTAGTTGAATGTATGTATGGTTGGAACACAAGTGTTTGGGCCTAAGAATGGCTACAACATAGGCGATGTGCTTCGGTACGAGATGTGGCGTCGAGTCTTAAGTTGTCGGCATATAAGTTTGTATAAGTTGGAATTGAGTTGTTTTGAGTTTAAGTCAGAAAATGCCGCAAGGCAAAGTCGGTCGAGTGACACTTAGCCCTCAAGTCTTGATTGGGTCAGTAGGTGATCGAAGTAGCAAAAGGGCCGCGAGGCGGCGATATGATTGAGTCTCATTGAGTTGCGAGGCACGGCCTCAAAAAGGACTTATAGCACGGTCACATGGAAATGGAGTCTTATCGCGTAGTTGCGTCTCTGATTTTGGCCGAAAGGCAAGCATGACTTGATAGGTTAACGTTGTTGAGTCGACGTTGTTGTTAAAAGCACGGGATGGTCTAGAGACACAGAATAGGCCAAGGCGTCGGTCCTAAAACTGATCCTAAGGCAAAGAGTAGAAAGACAATCATAAAGGGGACTATGTTGCACAAAAGTAAATCAAACGTGTTGGTTTTTGTATTGGTGGGCGAGGATCTCATTCCACCAGTACAGTTGAGTACTGACACCCACATAGTTTTCATGTGCAGGCACAGGTAGAAGCGTGGCACGGAGCTCGCTTGGATACGTCGAGGCACGAAGTTCCTTGGCGATTCGAAGCGTGCGATCGCATGGAGTCAAGACTTATACGGGACATAATGTATGGACATCGTCTTCCGAAGCATCCGCATGCTCAAGAGTTGTAATTGAGAGATGAGAGAGAGCTGAGTGACTTGTAATATGAGCTTGAGAGACTTATAAACTTGGCCTTGTGCCCATTGTAACCTTTGTTTCAATATCAATAAAGAGATTCTTTGAATTACTTGTGTTTTGTTCTAATTTTCGCTGCTATTATTCAATGTCTCTGCATGAGACTTCTATGCGACGACCCCGTCGCAGCCGCTAAAATCGGTCGTTATGGAACCCGCCTTGCACGAGCGCAATCTAGGCTCGTGCGGCATCACGCCTTAGCGAGGGCGATCGCTCCTACGGGAGCGGGGCGTGACATAATGGTATCAGAGCACGGCTTTACGTCCATGGACTATCGATTGAATTCTTTAACTCTGTTGTTTCCGTAAACTCTGAAATATTGCTTCCGTAAAGTTGATATCGTTGGTGCGCTCTCGCTCAATTGTCCCACGGATATCCATACAATAAGTCTATCTACTTTGCAAAACATAGAATAACAGTTTTTGACAACAAAATAAAAAGATGGTTTATGTTAGCACGGTTGGCTAAGTCGGGCTGGGCATATACACCAAGTTGTATCGACCTTAGAAAAGTCGAGTGCAGGATTCGTAATATTGCGGGCTTGAAACGGGTTGAAATTGATTGAGTAAGTGAGATGACTATCGATAGGGGTACTATCGAACGGCGATATCGTCGATGCGATATAGATGAGCGTGCTTGAAATTCGAGGAATGGTTCGAACGGGATTCGAAAAGTCAATTTTGATTCAAATGATAAGTTGAGGATTTGTCAAATAACTTCATTCCAGAGTAGTGTATGCGATAGCCTCAGGAATGTCGATCGATCGATTGAGGATGCGAGGTGTCGATGAGTCTACCAGCAAGCATCGCACATATGCAAAGCCTTAGATCGTGTACGATGGAGTGAGTTGTTGTCTTAAAGTTTGATAAGTTGATTCGAACGACCTAGAAATTGACGTGCAGGGAACGTGCACGGGATTCAGGATGGTGCGAGTATGAAACGCGAAGATGATTGAGTAGATAAATCAAATCGAAGAAAAGCTAAGGTGTAGCGAACGGATGACTTGATCGAGGAAATTGATACGAATTACATACGAAAAGTTAGCACGACAGGTAGATAGCGTGCATAAAAAGTTGAATTTTGAAGTTACGCAATGACTCTAAGGATTGGAATGGGTATTGCTTGATGATTTGAGTTAGCAAGGAAGGATGTGATTTGAGGAAAAATATTGCTCGATGACTTGAGATAGATGGATGAAATTGATGTTGTAAATTGATTCGAGGAGATTATCCAGTCGGACGATAGTATCATTCGCACGACTCAAAATTTGTTGCAAACGAAGATCGTCAGGTTACGTATATCGTCAATGGTATTGAGGCGTATCAAAGATGATATACGATAACTCGGGGGTACTCTGACTCGGTGAATGACGATCGTGCAAGTGTTATTGTTCGGTTGGATACAATACTTAGGATTTTGATTGGGACGAATGTTGGATAAAAGTGATCGTGTCTTTATGGTTACGCAGATAACCCCAGCGTCGACGATCTTGTCTTACGCGAGCGCGACTCTAGCCTCGCACATGCATTGCGTCGGATTTGGGGCGATCGTTCCACGTGAGCGCTGACATGGTGATTCATGTCGCGGGAATGATCGAACTGGAAAAATTAAGATGCAGCAACTTTGATTGTTTCGACTTGTCGGTTTGATATGAAAGAAAATTCTAGGATGTTAGGACTTGCGATTGATAATCGAATAAAACTTGAGGATTGTGTAGGTCCAATCCATACATCAAGAATGAACTAGTCTAGACACGAACAAGAGTTATGCCCCGATGAGAATGATTATTCTGCGGGAGCGTTGCATGGTGATTCATGAACCACCATGGATAATCGGACTCGCATGAGATTGGAGCGTGGCATATTGTTAAGTCAGACGACCTTGTGATCGATTACGTGAATTGGAATAGATGATTTCGAAAACATGAAATGTGAATTATGGATTAGAGATGAATTGGATTATAGCATGCTTGATTTGAGAATGAATGATAGGCGAACTAATGTCGAACGTGTTCGAAGAGATAGACGATGCGAAATGGCTTGATGAACGAGCGATATGTTCTTATCGAATGAGTTGGTGGAAACGTGAGTTATCATAGGATGGCGTTGCTGAAAGACTCGGACCCCGTACGACAAATATTGGGATGTGTGTAGGGAATCGATGCTCGATATTTAGAAATCGGAGTGATGCAAACTTGGGTATAAAATCCTGTACTATCAACTTGGTTTGACCTTAGGATGGGGTCAGTGTTGATATCGTTGTTTAGGAACTGTGATTCCAATACTGACAATTGACTTTAGCCTAAAGAGATTGCCTAGCGGCTAGGCGAGATGTCCATGTTACGGGAGTTAGTATCGGAAGGATTGGTTTTCAGAATTTTGTGGATGGATCGATAGGTGGAATTGGATTCACTATCACAAGGCTTGGTTGAAATGCATGTATTTCGGGGACGCCTGGTATGTGTGCACGATCCAAACTAAGTGATATGTTGAATTCAAGTGAGACTTAAGGAACGAGAAGTGTCGAGGATTTTGAGATCGTAAGTTTTGAAGAAAAGATTATGGGTAGCACGAGCGTGGCTCGAATTTGAGGGAACGCATAGGCGTAGTGTATGTGAGAGTTCTTGAATGTTGAGTAAAGTGATAAGTCAGTAAGTAAGTACTCAGTTAGTTTCGAGGACAAAACTTTTTCTGAGTGGTGTATGATGTAGTGCCCCGTCCCGCTCAGTCAATCGAAGGAAACGAAATGCCGATGGCGTTCGGACTTAGCCTTGCAACGGCTGCTCGAAGACATCGTTCGGTCAAGGCGACCGCTCGCTCAGGTAGGGTAGTTTCGGTAAACTTGCCTCATCTTAGCCTTCACATAATAAATTGCATATTTTCAACTTGCACAAGTAGGCTTGATAATAAAAGAGACGAATCCACATAGCTAAAAGAAATAATCCTGATAGGTCGAATTGAGTTAGAATATGTAAAGGTCCAACGGTCGGCTTAGAGTTGGTGCACAACGTACTTTGAAAATGACACTCGATTCTTCGTCCCGTAGCATGGGAGAAGGAAAGCTGGTTGAGTAGGCGAAGTAATGAACATAGCCTAAGTCATTGGCGTCGCCCACATAAATGCTTCATAAAGCATGCACGGTCCTATCGTCCAAGGCTTGGCATAGCCTTGGCTTGCCCCATGAGTTGAGTTGCGTTGTACGGCTTATGATATAAGTCTAGGCACCCAAATGACTTGGTCGTTCAGAAGTCGAACGCATGCGCGGCACGTTTCCGTAATGCGAGGCTTGATGCAGCATTTGCTCGTCGAGTCGTTGTGCATTTAAGTCAGACAAGTTATGTTAGGCTATCGAAGTGGTAGCAAGCACGGTCCTACGAGTTCTACGATTGGCTATAACCATATAGTCTTACGGTCTCAAGGCCCGTTATATAAAGTATGACTTGGGCGATAGCGTCGCGTAGATCGAAAGTCGGTTTGAGGCACGATGCACGGACTTAATGTTTAAGACATAAACCACGGTTGATTTAATGAGTTTTGGAGGAAGGACTATCGAATAGGCATTGAGTTGAATGAAATGATATGGTAACATGGAGAAGGCTCGTGGCCGTGGGTCGTCGAGGGATCTCAAGGAGCAACAAGGAGAAGGTTCGTGGCCGTGGGTCGTCGAGGGATCTCAAGGAGCATCAAGGGAGAAGGCTCGCGACCATGGGTCATCGAGGGATCTCGAGGATAGAAGTCTTAATATTGGTTTGCAAAAGATGGTAACATTGGAAGAGAAATGACTGTGTGAGACGTCAGTTTGTGTCGAGTCTTGCATGGTCATTGGACAACTTATCGACAAGAAAAAGTTTCCACGAGCGGCAACCCTGGGCGCCGAGGGACCGCGTCGTTCCGGAGGGAAACACGGTATAGCCGTAGCTGGACGAACCGCTCGGGTTATTCGAAAACTTTCTTCGGGGCTAGCTACTTGCGATGAAAGGGTCTTCGAATAACAAGGCTATAAGTCCACGATAGCTTATGGTGTTAGTGACCAATTCATATAGATGGATCGGTACGAGCGGCAATCCGCGTGTATGTCTTTGGATTTAGTCTAGTTGAATGTGTGTATGGTTGGAACACAAGTGTTTGGGCCTAAGAATGGCTACAACATAGGCGACGTGTTTCGGTACGAGATGTGGCGTCGAGTCTTAAGTTGTCGACATATAAGTTTGCATAAGTTGGAATTGAGTTATCTTGAGTTTAAGTCAGGAAATGCCGCAAGGCAAAGTCGGTCGAGTGACACTTAGCCCTCAAGTCTTGATTGGGTCAGTTAGTAATCGAAGTAGCAAAAGGGCCGCGAGGCGGCGATATGATTGAGTCTCATTGAGTTGCGAGGCGCGGCCTCAAAAAGGACTTATAGCACGGTCACACGAAAATGGAGTCTTATCGCATAGTTGCGTCTCTAATTTTGGCCGAAAGGCAAGCACGACTTGATAGGTTAACGTTGTTGAGTCGACGTTGTTATTGAAAGCACGGGATGGTCTAGAGAAACAGAATAGGCCAAGGCGTCGGTCCCAAAACTGATCCTAAGGCAAAGAGTAGAAAGACAATCATAAAGGGGACTATGTTGCACAAAAGTAATTCAAACGTGTTAGTTTTTGTATGGGTGGGCGATGAGCTCATTCCACCAGTACAGTTGAGTACTGACACCCATATAGTTTTTATGTGCAGGCACATGTAGAAGTCGTGGTATGGAGCTCACTTGGATGCTTCGAGGTGCGGAGTTCCTTGGCGATTCGAAGCGTGCGGCCGCATGGAGTCAAGACTTATACGGGACATAATGTATGGACGTCGTCTTTCGAAGCATCCGCTGGCTCAAGAGTTGTAATTGAGAGATGAGAGAGAGCTGAGTGACTTGTAATGTGAGCTTGAGTGAGCTTGAGAGACTTGTAAACTTGGCTTTGCGTCCATTATAACCTTTGTTTCAATATCAATAAAGAGCTTCTTTGAATAACTTGTGTTTTGTTCTAATTTCTGCTGCTATTATTCAATGTCTCTGTATGGAACTTCTGTGCGACGATCCCGTCACAGCCGCTGAAATCGGCCGTCATGGAATTCGTCTTGTACGAGCGCAATCTAGGCTCGTACGGCATCACGCCTTAGCGAGGACGATCGCTCCTACAGGAGCGGAGCGTGACAGTTCTGGCCGAAGCAATATTTGGGTTTCTCCGAGGTTCGCCTATGCTGGCTTCGGTAGGGATGATGAACAGTTCCCTGCGGCCTCATAAGCTATTCTCAGCCGCATAAGCATAGCTGCCGTAGGAATTTCCTCAGCCGTATACGCTCGTATTGACCAGCCGCATGTGCCCTAACCATTTTCCAGCAGCATGGTGCTGGCAGTTTCAGCCGTATAAGCTTTCGTGCCGCATGGCATCTTTCAGTCGCATAAGCTTTTGAGCCGCATAAACCTTTTCATCCTGAGCCGCATGCGTAGTTTGCAGCTGCATGAATTTTCGTAGCCGCATAAGTTTTCCAGCCGCATAAGCTTCTTCGGCCGCATAAACCAGTTTTCAGCCGCATGAGTTCTCTCAGCCGCATGGCTTGACTGAGCCGCATACGCTCGCATTTCTCAGCTGCCTGTGCCTTGTTCTTTTCTCAGCCGCATGCGCTTTCTTACCTGGCCGCATATGCCCGTTCTTTCTTTAGCCACATAAGACTCCTTAATCCTGGCCGCATGAACTTGGTTCTTTCTGGAGCCGCATGAGCCATTCCCTACCTTAGCTGCATGGTCCTTGCCGCATATGCTTGTTGGTTCGTGGCCGTATGAGTCTCAGCCGCCTGTTTCCTTGTGTCTTAGTCCTCGTTTCTGAGATGACTACCTATATGATGGCTGGATATTCCTATGTGTGTACCGAGGTACAATCTATGTGAGCATCGAGGTGCAATCCTATGTGCTAAGTGTTCCTACGTGATACCTGTCAGTACTCCCAAGAGTCCAGCATTTACATAAGTAATGGTCGGTAGCAATGACGTGGTATGTGATGTGTGTTGCATTACACCGAGAAGGGAAAAACATACGTATGACTCCATGAGCCAGTACAGATTCCTTCTTGGGGTACTCGTACAATGTATGACATCTAGAGGGGCGAACATGTGACCACGACATGTGAACTCTGAGTATAACCTAGGGATTAACTAGGCAACTAACTTGGTAGACGTATTGGGTGGAAAGAATCCTGAGATCGTGCCATACTGGCCACCCCAGGTCCAGACCTGATGTGTCGGGTTGGCCGCCATGGATATGGTTTCATTCACCTATAGCGGATTGTTATATCTGACTCCTACGATCTATGTGTTAAATGTTTAGCGCGGTAGCCCTCCGGGGGACTGGTGCATAATCAAAGTGTTATATGTCTTATGGTTTGGCTAGTCCTGTTGGGTTGATACGATCTGAGGATTCCTTTAATCTGTATATCGGGGATAACTCCGTCAAATGTAGAAAGCCGCAGGATTGAATGGCCGCTTGAAAAACGACTTGACTGTGCTTAAGCCTTCCGTTAGTATCCGAGGGACATGGACTGTCATGGTGCGTGGTCCAACCCATGTCCTTGTTTGGTTGTTGGGTTGGTCTATCGTGCTAGGACAGGCTGTGGACCGAGGTTACGACCGGAAGCTTATATTACTACTATTTTATGCCTTGGTTTTATCTCACTCTTATGTGCTCCCTTGTGGTACTTGCTATTCGGGGCTGACCCCGCTAGTTTTGTTTGGCCAGATCACGTAGCAGAGCCTGAGGATCCGAACTTCTTCCCTGACGTCAATGGTACATACTAGAAGCATGGCTGGCGGGGGACTCGAGTGGGTTTCTTATCCACCACTCTTGTATCTTTACTTATGTCCTGGCGTTTAGCCACCGGCACCTGTTTAGCTGGCAAATCTGGATATTTTGTCCTCGCATAATTTGTAATTAAATTAGACTGCAGCTGAGTACAATTATGTAACTTTGACTCTCTGGGCTAGCTAACTTATAAAGCTAGACCCCCATGATCATTTTGATGAAGCGTCAGGGACGCCTTACTGCTTTATCTATGTTCATTAATTGATTTTTTCTTGCTTGAATGATTGAGACATAGATGTTCTGTGTGACCATAGGAGACTTGAATGTAGCATATACCCCCTTGTCTCTCGACAGCCACGATCGTCGTATGACGTTTGTATACCTCATGTGGAGTAGTTGGCCTAGTCCGTCTCCATATTTCAGTACTGGGGCATGATAAGGTTTTATTGGTGGCCCATGCAGGCCTGATTATCAGACTTGTGGGGTGTAACTATTATAGGAGTCTTAATCAAAACTTGTTTCCTTTGAATATCTTGTCTCGATTTCTCTTGCCTCACCTTGATTGATAACCTGAATTGCATCCTCGAATCCTCCTCGTCCTGATAATTAATATCATGTATCTTTCTATATAGGGGTGCTTCTTTCTCAGTAGCTGGTGAGGCCAATATGGAGGAACAACCGGCAGAGCATGGCTCGACGGGGCAGCAACCGGAAGGAGAACATTCTCCTGATCAGATTCGAGTAGAAGTACTATCAGAGCCAGTGGAACCGCAGGTTCTAGAAACTCCTGTACCCCCAGCAGTGCCAGCAGAGACGCCAGTACCTGATGCTGCAGCACTCCTGGAGGTCATCCGGGGATTCCTGGCCACTCAGCAGCGTCAGGTGGCAGCCCATCAGCAACAGCAGACCCGGCAGCAGGAACAGAATGTGCTACTGAATCAGGGGTTACAATTGGCCCTTGAGAGAAGTGTCAGGAATGATTCGGAAGCATCGGGGAGGTTTTATCGACTTAACCTGAGATATTTTGATGGCACGGAGGACGCCATCATGGCGGATGCATGGCTTTAGGATACTGAGGCCATATTGACCGCAGCAAAGGTTCCCACAGAAGAGAAGGTCGACCAGGTCAGACTAATACTTCAGGATCTCGCCCGTGATTGGTGGACATCAGAAGAGGTTGGACTGAGGCATCCTGTTCCCTGGGATAGCTTCCACACCAGATTCAAGGCCAAGTATTTTGGCGTGGTAGCAAGGTATGAGCTACAGCAGAGGTTTATCAGTCTCAAGCAGGCTGGAATGACGGTGGATGGATATACAGCGGAGTTCTGCAGACTGAGTCGGTTTGCATCGACGATGGTAGCTACAGAGCCAGAGAAGGCTATGAGGTTCCAACAGGGACTTTATTTAGAGATTCTACAGCTAGTAGAAGGGCACGACTATCAGACTTTTGATGCCGTTTTAACGGCAGCCCGGAGGCATGAACTCACTCAACAGAGGTTAGTGACATGACATGGGGGCCAGAAGAGGTCTCATTCCCAGAGCAGGGGCAGAAGAGCAGTACAGCGAACATCGGTGCCAGCGCCCGGCATCCGTATTCATGAGTCAGGAGCACCGCGGAGGACGGCCATATCTGAGATATCAGCACCAGTTCGGCATCAGCAGCCGAGGAACCAGCAGCAACGCCAGGGGGCGTCCATTGGAGTTAGCAGAGTGTGTTTAGCGTGTCTAGTTGTAGTTAGTGGGCGATTATTGCCCGCATCATTGATTGAGTTCCCTATGGGCAACTTTGACGTTGTCCTAGGCATGGATTGGTTGAGAAACAGTCATACGACGATAGATTTTCAGGGAGGCAGGGTAGTATTTAATGCACATGGCATTGAGGAGTTCGTCTTTAACCGATCACTGGAGGATCGACCCAGGGGCATCGTTGCAGAAGCATTGGCAGAGCAGGAGCAGATTCCAAGGGTAGTCAGAGAGTTTGTTGATGTATTTCCAGACGAGCTTCCAGGTTTACCACCAGTGAGAGATGTGGAGTTTTGTATTCAGTTGAATCCTGGGACGGAGCCTAAAGTTGGCAGGGTCTACAGGATGTCGCAGTTAGAATTGGACAAGTTGTACCAGCATAAAGAAAAACTGAAGGCGAAGCAGTTTATCCGAGACAGTAATTCGCCCTGGGCAGCACCGGTGATTTTGGTACCCAAGAAGGATGGGTCGACGCAAATGTGCATTGATTACCGGCAGTTGAATGCAGTAACTGTGAAGAACAAGTATCTATTACCAAGGATTGATGACTTGGTTGATCAATTGAGTAAGGCTTGCATCTTCTCTAAGATTGATCTTCGATCTGGATATTATCAAGTGAGGGTCCGGGAGCAGGACATACCCAAGACAGTATTTAGATCACGGTATGGGCATTATGAGTTTTTGGTGATGCCATTTGGACTGACTATTGCCCCAACAGTATTCATGGATTTGATGAATCACATCTTTCTACCTTATTTGGATAAGTTTGTAGTAGTGTTTATAGATGATATCCTCGTCTATTCCAGTTGTGAGGAGGAACATGAGAAACATCTTCGGACAGTTTTGCAGACCTTGAGGGAGCATCAACTTTATGCGAAGCTTAATAAATATGAGTTTTGGTTGGATCATATTTCGTTCCTGGGACATTTTATTTCTGGAGAAGGAGTATCAGTAGACCCGAAGAAGGTTGAGGCAGTGGAGAATTGGCCAGTTCCGAAGACAGTGGCAGAAGTGCGTAGTTTCTTGGGATTGGCAGGTTACTATAGGAGGTTCGTGGCAGACTTCACCAGGATTTTGGCACCCATGACGCGTTTGACGCATAAGAATGTAGAGTTTCTTTGGTCAACAGAGTGTCAGGCATCATTTGAAGAGTTGAAGAAGAAATTAATCTCAGCCCCGATCTTGACCCTTCCAGTAGTTCGGGAGGGTTTACAGTGTATTGTGACGCATCCGGGAAGGAACTTGGATGTGTGTTGATGCAGCATGGTAAGGTGATAGCATATGCATCTCGACAACTTCGAGATCATGAGAAGAATTATCCGACTCACGACCTGGAATTAGCAGCAGTAGTGTTTTCGCTTAAGTTATGGAGGCACTATTTATATGGGGACCGAGTAGAGATTTACACTGATCATAAGAGCTTAAAGTATGTGTTTACCCAGAGGGACCTGAACATGAGGCAACAAAGATGGTTGGAACTATTGAAAGACTTTGATGTGAATCTTCAGTATCATCCAGGCAAGTTGAATGTGGTAGCAGATGCCTTTAGCAGGAGAGGTGGTGCATTCATTCTAACCACGCAGAGACACATTTTAGAATATCTTCAGGAAATGGGAATTGAAGTGATCTTGCCGCAAGATACGGGAGTTATGGCCAGTTTGCAGATTCAGTCTACTCTCATAGAGAGGATCAAAACAGCTCAGGCGAAGGATCCGCAAATCCAGAAGCTTCGATCAGAGTGTGAGTCAGGTCTCAGAAAGGAGTTAGTAATCTATGAGGATGGAACACTTAGGTTCGAAAATCGTCTTTGTATACCAGGTGGATACCTTCGACATGAAGTTATGTCGGAAGCTCATAGTTCTCCTTATTCCATTCATCCCGGAGGCACAAAGATGTACCAGGATATAAAGTAGCACTTTCGGTGGAATGGCATGAAGAAGGAGATAGCGAGGTTTGTATCCAGATGTTTGGTATGCCAGCAAGTGAAGGCAGAGCAGCAGAGACCAGCAGGATTGTTACAGCCACTCCCTATTTCGGAGTGAAAGTGGGAGCACATCACGATAGACTTTGTGACCGGTTTACCTAGATCTCCGACCGACCGAAACGCAGTTTGGGTAATCATGGATCGGCTCACGAAGGTTGCGTATTTTCTTCCTTTCAGAGTAGGGCAGTCTACTAAGTAGCTGGCAGAAATGTATATGAAGTAGATTGTGAGGCAGCATGGTGTTCCAGTCAGTAAGTATCAGATCGGGACACACGGTTCACCTCTCACTTTTGACGAAGTTTGCATCAAAGTTTGGGTACCAAGTTGAGATTCAGTACAGCCTATCATCCGCAGACGGACTGTAGTGCCCCGTCCCTACATCGTGCCCCGTCTCCGTCTACGGGGTGCGCGAGAAAGGAACACTGTCGCTATCGATTCGGTCGGGACCGATAGGTCGGAATCGGCCGAGTCGATCGAACGGGAACGGTTGAATTAAGATCCATTCCACGTTATGGAATGGCTTCTTCGGAACCAAGTCCCATATTCAGCGGGTTGCGCCTCGAGGATTGGCTCTGCGGCTGAGTCGGGAGAGACCTCCCGTTGCTCTGGTTTTCATGCCGCACTTGATTTGGCTTTGGCTTTGGATTTCGTAAATGCGTTTTTCGTGAATGTTTTCGATAGGTTTTCGTGATGCGTTTTCGAGCTTCGCATTCATATCGAATATCCTTGAATTATACAGTGTTCTAATCAGTTGCTTATGCGATTGCAGGTGATCGCGTAGGCGACGTCAGCTCAGCCAACCGGTCGCTCGCTTGAAGCAAAGACTAAGGCGAGTGGCTAACCTCCTTCGTCTCGTCCCTCTATTTCAAACTCAACATGTGAAGTAAATAAATGCTTGTCATAATAGTGTAGAATCAAAGAAATCATGGCACGATTCTTCACGAAACACCTGCTATCAAACTGTCGGTTTTGAAAATAGAAAATGAGCTTTCTTATACAAATTCACTTAGCCTATGCAAACAATGAATGAATCGATTAACGTTTATCGCAACGATACGGCTAAGTAAGGAAATCAACTAACTCCAAAGGAAAACGGTCATTGGACAACTTGTCGACAAGGTGAAGTTTCTTCGAACGGTTGCCTAGGCCAAGGGACCGATTCGACCCGAGAGGAACGAGTGTAGCAGCGCCAACCCTTCATCGGCGCGAGTTATGCGGGCACTTTCGTACAGGGCTAGCTACCCGACGCGAAAGGGGCATCGTCTAACCAAATGCTATAGTCCGCGATGGCTTAACATTGCCAGTGGCCTTAATACCCCTTTTCACTGCTTAACAGGTGCACGGGACACGGGATGAACATGATAATTACTTAATAATATACAAGTCCATATGCTTGCCTCAAAACATGTTAACATGCAAATCGAACAGGATGGTTAGAAAGATCATTGAAATAGCTAACTAACATGTTTACGAAACTTCTTGAATCAAATGCAGAGCTTGGATTTAATTAGCCATTCGCCAGTACATGTGTTTCGTGCTGATCCTCGCTCTTTGTAGGTCCCGTGAACCAGGAAGGACGTGCCAGCTAGCTCGGCGGCGTTCGTGACTTTTGAAGCTTCGGTCGTGCGTCGAAGACTCTCTTTCAGCGACTCTACTTTTGAAGGCTCTCGACAGTCCAAGGAAAATGACTCAGCGTCCCTCCCATCCAGGTCAATGGAGTACTTGTGAATATTGAGGGATGTATGCAAAGTATGGAACGGCTATCTCATCGGCACTCTTTTGTAATCGAGTCATGTTGTAGCCCGTGCGGCAAGGAGTCTTGTATCAGAGTCTGTAAAAAGATGTTCATTATCAATAAAGATCAAGTTTCCTTTAATTATTGTGTGTATCAATTTGTCTGCGTACTCTCTTAGATCTCGTGTCTCGGATTACCTTATGACTAGGCCTTGTGCGATCGCAAATTAGGTTCGCACGGCATCACGCCCGGGGGACGACTATCGATTCGACGGAATCGGGGCGTGACATAATGGTATCAGAGCACGGCTTTACGTCCTTGGCCTCCAGTATCGAGTTTTAGTCTCCAACCGTTGACCTCGTGTCGATGAGAAGAGTTGTTCCATACGCTGAACCCAAGACATTTTCTGAAACTAACGAGAGTTGCCTTCTTTTTTCCTGCAGTTACGGGAGCTCAGGCGGAAGACGAGACGAGCGCTTCCAGCGGCTCGAGTGCTTCTAGGCCCAAGCATTCCGTTAACCCAACGGGAATGACGCCTACTGTAGCCGGACCTTCCGGCGACCCGATGCAACGTATGCTGCAGATGCTTGAAATGCAGCAACGTCAGAACGAGCTCTATCGTCAGCAAGCGGAGGCTCGTTAGACCCAATTCGAGAGTCGGTTCGAGGCTCAATTCAAGCTGCAACAACAGCAGCTGAATACCCTCCAACAGATCGTACAGTCGGTCGTCGACAACAACAACAACTCAACGATGACACCTGCCGTGACCCAGCCTGCGGTTCGATCCAACGAAGCTGAACCAGAGGCGCCCGCGCTCTCACCTGCAGCACCGAGAAGTTCTAATTTCGACGTGTCAAAATTTACGAAAAGCTGTCGCACTTCCTTCAACGGCACAGAAGATCCATCCGTGGCGATCGACTGGTTGGAGGAGCTGGAAGACAAGTTCGAGCTTCTGGGTGTCGAGGACTCAAAGAAAGTCGCGTGTGCTCAACTTCTACTTCGAATGAACGCGCACGATTGGTAGGCCGTGCAGAAGCGGGCTATCCGACGTGAAGACGAGCCGACGGCGATCTCATGGGCGACATTCAGAAATGCGTTCGAGAACGAATATCTTTCTGCAGCCGTGCGACAGGAAAAAGAAAATGAGTTCATGCAGTTGACGCAAGGGAATATGACTGTACGACAATATGCGGCTAAATTCAACAAACTGGCCAAGTTCGCCGGGGACTATTTACCTACCACCGTAAGTCGAGCAAAACGATTTGTAGTGGGCCTGCGTTCCTCTATCCGTGCTCATGTCTCGGTACCGGAATACAAAACTGTGGGCGAGGCACTCAACCATGCCATCCGTCTGGAGTCCGAGTATCCTCCTACTACTACCGGCGCTGTTAACTTTAATAACAAACGCCACAGTAATGCGGGAGGCAACAACGCACACAAGCGTCAACATCGCGGCAACCAGACGAAGGAAAGGATGGTCTGCAATTTCTGCCACAAGGACGGGCATCTGGACACCGACTGCCGACTTAAGAACAGAGTCTGTTTCGCATGCGGCAAGAGGGATCACCTCGTAAGGGACTGTCCGGAAGCTGCGTCGATCCAACGCCCGCCCCAACATCAACAAAACCGAGGCCAAGCACCTCGGGCTCCACCGACCGCACAACAGAATGGCCAAGACCGTCGCCCCAATGCTCAGGGCCGTGTCTACGCCATGACCCGAGATGAAGTGTTCGCATCTGACACAGTCGTGACAGGTATACTGCAATTCAATAATAAACCTGCTCGTGTATTGTTTGATTCAGGTGCCACGCATAGTTTCATATCGGCGGACTTTGCCGCCGAGCACAAATTTCCTCTGACACCGCTCGGTCTCGAGCTCACTGTTAACATCCCGTCGGGCATGCCACTAGCTGCGAGTTTAGTCTGCGGAGACGGAATCATCTGTATAGGTAGTCAAAAGGTCAGTCTCGATGCGATAGTTCTAAATATTAAGGACTACGATATCATTCTGGGGATAGATTGGCTCGGTCCGTGCAACGCAACCATAGACTGCGCTGAAAAGAAGGTCACATTCCGCATACCGGGAGTGCCCGAATTCTGCTACTCGTGTGGTGAGGCGTCGCCGACCTGCATGGTGATCTCTGCAATATCTGCTCGACGGATACTGTATTCCGGGTGCGAAGGCTATCTAGCTTCTGTTCGAGACATGCGACTGGATGGTGCAAACGCGGGTCAGACCGACGTTGTGGCAGAATTCCCTGATGTGTTCCCGGACGAGTTGCCCGGCATTCCGCCCGATCGAGAGAAGTTCACTATCGATACCTTCCCTGACACTCGACCGATCTCGAAGACCCCATACAGGATGGCCCCTGCAGAGCTGAAAGAACTCAAGGTGCAGTTACAGGAATTGCTCGACAAGGGATTTATCCGACCCAGCGTCTCGCCGTGGGGAGCGCCCGTACTGTTTGTCAAGAAGAAGGATGGCTCTATGCGTCTTTGTATCGACTACCGCGAGCTGAATAAAGCCACCGTCCGGAACAAATACCCCCTGTCCCGCATAGATGATCTGTTTGACCAGCTCCAAGGAGCCACGGTGTTCTCTAAAATTGATTTACGTTCGGGTTACCATCAACTCAAGATCAAGCCGGACGATGTGCCGAAGTCTGCCTTCCGTACTCGATACGGCCATTACGAGTTCCTGGTAATGCCGTTCGGCCTAACGAACGCCCCTGCTACTTTTATGGATTTAGTGAATCGAGTGTTCCGCCCGTTCCTCGACAAGTTCGTAGTAGTCTTTATCGACGATATACTCGTCTACTCGAAGAATCGGCAGCAACACACTGAGCATCTGCGGACCGTGCTTCAGACCCTTCGAGAAAACCAACTATATGCGAAGCGAAGCAAATGTGAATTTTGGCTTAGCAGCGTCTCATTCCTCGGACACATCATTTCTGCTAAAGGTATTGCGGTCGACCCAAAGAAAGTTGAAGCCGGTGTCGATTGGAAACGGCCAGCGTCCGTCGGCGAGATTCGAAGTTTCCTTGGCTTAGCGGGATACTACCGACGCTTCGTGAAAGACTTCGCGAAGATCGCATCGCCTCTGACTCGCCTCACCCAGAAAGGAGTCGCATTCGAATGGTCGGACGACTGCAAAGCCGCATTCCAAGAGTTGAAGCAACGGCTCGTCTCGGCCCCGATACTCGCACTTCCAGAAGGGACGGAGGGTTTCCAGATATTCAGCGACGCGTCCGGTCAGGGCTTGGGGTGTGTGCTGATGCAACGGAACAAGGTGATATCTTTTGCTTCCCGACAGCTAAAGCCGCACGAGAAAAATTATCCTACGCACGACCTGGAGTTAGCGGCGATTGTGTTTGCGTTAAAATTATGGCGCCACTATCTCTATGGTGTGGCGTGCACGATCTATACCGATCACAAGAGCCTCAAGTATCTATTCACGCAGAAGGAGCTGAACTTGCGGCAAAGGCGTTGGCTGGAACTAATCAAGGATTACGACTTGACTATCGACTACACGCCGGGAAAGGGAAATATTGTGGCGGATGCTTTGAGTCGGAAGTACATTGCCTCGTTATCCATTGACCCCCGACTGCTATACGACCTTGAAGAGATGGGCATCGAGCTCCGAGTCAGATTCTGGAACGTGCAGTTGGCAAAGTTGCAGTTAGAGTCGAGCTTGCTGAATAAGATCAAGACCGCTCGGACGGACGATTCGTACCTGAAGAAAGTGAGAGAGCTAATTTTGACAGGCAGAATGACCGACTTTGCGGAAGACGAAACCGGCGTGCTTCGATTGAAGGGTAGGCTATGCGTTCCGGACGATTCAGAACTCAGAAAGGAGATCCTGTCGGAGGCGCACTATGCGAAATACACTTTGCATCCAGGCAGTACCAAGATGTATAAGGACCTCCGCACGACCTTCTGGTGGCACGGAATGAAGAGAGATGTGGCGCTCTTTGTGTCGCAATGCATGGCCTGTCAGCAGGTGAAAGCTGAGCATCAGCGACCGGGCGGGGAGATGCAGAACCTCGCTATTCCCGAGTGGAAATGGAATCATGTCACTATGGATTTTATTGTTGGCCTGCCGAAGACACCACGGGGGAACGACGCCATCTGGGTCATCGTCAATCGATTAACCAAGTCAGCGCACTTTATTGCCATCAAAGTTACTTGGAGCGTTGATCGCTTGGCGCAGATTTATCTTGACGAGATAGTTCGGCTGCACGGAGTTCCAGTATCCATCGTCTCTGATCGGGATTCACGATTCATGTCGCGATTCTGGAGTAGCCTTCAGTCGGCGCTGGGAACCAAGTTGCAGTTCAGCTCAGCTTACCATCCTCAGACCGACGGCCAAACGGAGCGCGTCAACCAGATTCTCGAAGACATGCTACGGCTCTGCACAATTGACTTCAAATCAAGTTGGGACGTCCACCTACCGCTGGCTGGCGGAATTTGCATACAACAATAGCTACCAATCCAGCATCCAAATGGCGCCGTATGAAGCTTTGTACGGCCGGAAGTGCAGATCGCCCATTTGCTGGGATGAAGTCGGGGAACGGCAGATACTCGGCCCGGAGCTGGTGGAACAGACTGCGGAAAAGGTCAAGCTCATTCGGGAAAGATTAAAGACCGCACAGAGTCGCCAGAAAAGCTATGCGGACATTCATCGTCGACCACTCGAGTTTCAAGTAGGCGATCACGTATTTCTCAAAGTGTCGCCCATGCGGGGAGTTAGTCGGTTCGGCGCGAAAGGAAAGTTGAGTCCGAGATTCGTCGGACCGTTTGAAATACTTGAACGGGTCGCGCCAGTGGCCTACAAAATTGCCCTACCGCCGGCGCTTGATGGTGTACACAACGTCTTCCACGTCTCTCAGTTGCGAAAGTACGTGCACGACCCTAGCCACGTGGTAGATTTTGGCCAGCTGGAGCTAAAGTCAGACTTATCCTACGTCGAAGAGCCAGTTCAAATCTTAGAATGCAAGGATAAGTTGCTGCGAAATCGAGCGATCCCTCTCGTTCGCGTCCTCTGGAAGAACCACTCGATCGAAGAGTCGACGTGGGAGCTTGAATCGGAGATGAAGGATAAATTCCCTTCATTGTTCTCGTAGAGGTAGGTTTCATCTTTAAGTTTCGAGGACGAAACTTTTTATTAGTTGGTTATGGTGTAGTGCCCCGTCCCTACATCGTGCCCCGTCTCCGTCCACGGGGTACGCGAGAAAGGAACACTGTCGCTATCGATTCGGTCGGGACCGATAGGTCGGAATCGGCCGAGTCGATCGAACGGGAACGGTTGAATTAAGATCCATTCCACGTTATGGAATGGCTTCTTCGGAACCAAGTCCCATATTCGACGGGTTGCGCCTCGAGGATTGGCTCTGCGGCTGAGTCGGGAGAGACCTTCCGTTGCTCTGGTTTTCATGTCGCACTTGATTTGGCTTTGGCTTTGGATTTCGTGAATGCATTTTTCGTGAATGTTTTCGATGGGTTTTCGTGATGCGTTTTCGAGCTTCGCATTCATATCGAATATCCTTGAATTATACAGTGTTCTAATCAGTTGCTTATGCGATTGCAGGTGATCGCGTAGGCGACGTCAGCGCAGCCAACCGGTCGCTCGCTTGAAGCAAAGACTAAGGCGAGTGGCTAACCTCCTTCGTCTCGTCCCTCTATTTCAAACTCAACATGTGAAGTAAATAAATGCTTGTCATAATAGTGTAGAATCAAAGAAATCATGGCACGATTCTTCACGAAACACCTGCTATCAAACTGCCGGTTTTGAAAATAGAAAATGAGCTTTCTTATACAAATTCACTTAGCCTATGCAAACAATGAATGAATCGATTAACGTTTATCGCAACGATACGGCTAAGTAAGAAAATCAACTAACTCCAAAGGAAAACGGTCATTGGACAACTTGTCGACAAGGTGAAGTTTCCTCGAACGGTTGCCTAGGCCAAGGGACCGATTCGGCCCGGGAGGAACGAGTGTAGCAGCGCCAACCCTTCATCGGCGCGAGTTATGCGGGCACTTTCGTACAGGGCTAGCTACCCGACGCGAAAGGGGCGTCGTCTAACCAAATGCTATAGTCCGCGATGGCTTAACATTGCCAGTGGCCTTAATACCCCTTTTTACTGCTTAACAGGTGCACGGGACACGGGATGAACATGATAATTACTTAATGATATACTAGTCCATATGCTTGCCTCAAAATATGTTAACATGCAAATCGAACAGGATGGTTAGAAAGATCATTGAAATAGCTAGCTAACATGTTTACGAAACTTCTTGAATCAAATGCAGAGCTTGGATTTAATTAGCCATTCGCCAGTACATGTGTTTCGTGCTGATCCTCGCTCTTTGCAGGTCCCGCGAACCAGGAAGGACGCGCCAGCTAGCTCGGCGGCGTTCGTGACTTTTGAAGCTTCGGCCGTGCGTCGAAGACTCTCTTTCAGCGACTCTACTTTTGAAGGCTCTCGACAGTCCAAGGAAAATGACTCAGCGTCCCTCCCATCCAGGTCAATGGAGTACTTGTGAATATTGAGGAATGTATGCAAAGTATGGAACGGCTATCTCATCGGCACTCTTTTGTAATCGAGTCATGTTGTAGCCCGCACGGCAAGGAGTCTTGTATCAGAGTCTGTAAAAAGATGTTCATTATCAATAAAGATCAAGTTTCCTTTAATTATTGTGTGTATCAATTTGTCTGCGTACTCTCTTAGATCTCGTGTCTCGGATTACCTTATGACTAGGCCTTGTGCGATCGCAAATTAGGTTCGCACGGCATCACGCCCGGGGGACGACTATCGATTCGACGGAATCGGGGCGTGACACGGACGGACAATCAGAGAGAACCATTCAGACCTTGGAAGATATGTTACGAGCTTGTACTTTAGAATTTGGCGAAACTTGGGAGGATCATCTTCATTTAGTAGAGTTCTCTTACAATAATAGTTATCAGGCAAGTACACAGATGGCACCGTTCGAAGCATTGTATGAAAGGAAGTGTAGGTCCCCTCTGGCATGGGACAATGTGGAAGAACGCAAATTATTGGGACCAGAGATGATCACGCAGACCGTGGAGACAGTCAAGTTGATCAGAGAGCGACTTCGAGTCGCACAAGACAGACACCGCCACTGGGCAGATCAGCATCGAAGGCCTCTAGAGTTTGGTGTCGGTGGCCAAGTGTTTCTGCGGATTTTGCCGACTCGGGGTGTCATTAGATTTGGAACCCGAGGAAAGCTTAGTCCGAGATTCGTTGGTCCTTTTAAGATTTTTGCTCGGGTGGGCGATGTTGCTTATCGGCTTGCCCTTCCTCCCTCGCTATCTGGCGTACATGATGTGTTTCATATATCTCAGTTGCGTGGGTATGTCCCGGATCCGAGTCATGTCCTCTACCATTTGGAGTTAGTCGTTGGTACTGACCTAACTTACGAGGAACAACCCGTGTCTATTTTGGACCGGCGAGAGAAGATGCTTAAGAACCGGACTATTAGTCTCGTCCGTGTCGCTTGGGGCCATCACTCTCCGGGAGAGTCAACCTGGGAGCACGAGGACGAGATTAAATCTCGGTATCCGCACTTGTTCGACTCGGAAGGTATGTTTCTCCTCATGTCTTGATAAATTTTAAAAAATAGGATCAATGATTGCTAATGATAGGTTGTTAGCGTAGATTGTAATTGCACCTTGCTTGCCCGGATACCTCTATCTTTGTCTTGGCTGAAATTCCAAGGACAAAATTTTTCTAAGGAGGATAGAGATGTCACTTCCCGATCCCGATATACATATTCTTCATGGATTCTGTATACGGCCTCTGTATTTAGCATGTGCATAAATTTTGTTTATTATTTATTAATGGTGGTATATAGCTTTTTTTAGCATTGTCATTAGTGGAGTGATTAGGGATTAGGGTTTTCCTAAACCAACCCAACCCCTATTTAATATCTTCTTCCTCACTCTCTCTCTCCTCATTCACTCCACCATTTATTTCCCTCAACCACCACCACCCATAGGGAAGTACAACTTGCTCAAAAGAGGAGATTTTGTGCATTTTACATTCTTAATTTTTCTTTGATATTATTTGTCTATTTTGTTCTTCTCTCCATTCTCTACAAGTTTAGTTCTTGAAGCTTTTGATTTTGATGGCTAGATTTGTGTAGATCTAAGTTCCTAAAAACTAGGGTTTCATAGGTTTTCATGGTTTTGATCTATCATACTTGGTTATTTTCGAAAACCAGTGGTCATATGTTGTAGGAAATTTGATTTTACACAGTTTTGACCTTTGGAAAGTAAGATTTTGACTTGTTTGGAGGAAGTTATGGTCGAAGCAATATTTGGGTTTCTCCGAGGTTCGCCTATGCTGGCTCTGGCAGGGATGATGAACAGTCCCCTGCGGCCGCATAAGCTATTCTCAGCCGCATAAGCATAGCTGCCGCAGGAATTTATTCAGCCGCATAGCTCGCGTTGTCCAGCCGCATGCGCCCTGACCATTTCCCAGCCGCATGGCGCTGGCAGTTTCAGCCGCATAAGCTTTCGTGTCGCACGACATCTTTCAGCCGCATAAGCTTTTGAGCTGCATTAACCTGTTCATCCTGAGCCGTATGCGCAGTTTGCAGTCGCATGAGTTTTTGTAGCCGCTTAAGCTTTCGTAGCCGTACAAGTTTTCCAGCCGCATACGGAGATGGACTAGGCCAGCTACTCCATATGAGGTATACAAACGTCATACGACGATCGTGGCTGTCCAGAGACAAGGGGGTGCATGCTACTCTCAAGTCTCCTATGGTCACGCAGAACATCTATGTCTCAATCATTCAAGGCAAGGAAACATCAATTAATGAACATATGAGATAAAGCAGTAAGGCGTCCCTAACGCTTCATCAAAATGGTCATAGGGATCTAGCTTTATAAGTTAGCTAGCCTAGATAGTCAAAAGTACATAATTGTATTCAGCTGCAGTCTGATTTAATTACAAATTATTCGAGACAAAATATCCAGATTAGTCGGCTAAACAGGTGTCGGTGGCTAAACACCAGAACATAAGTAAAGATACTAGAGTGGTGGAGAAGAAACCCACTCGAGTCCCCCGCCAGCCATGCTCCTAGTATGCACCATTGACGTCAGGGAAGAAGGTTGGATCCTCAGGTTTTGCTACGTGATCTGGCCAAACAAAACCAGCGGGGTCAGTCCCGAATAGAAAGTACCACAAGGGAGCACAAAGGAGTGAGATAAAATCCAATCATAAAATAATAATAAAAGCTTCTGATCGTAACCTCGGTCCACAGCCTGTCCTAGCACGATAGACCAACCCATCAACCAAACAAGGACATGGGTTGGATCTCTCACCATGATAGTCCATGTTCCTCGGCTACTAATGGAAGGCTCAAGCATAGTCAAGTCGTTTTCCAAGCGGCCATTCATTCCTACGACTTTCTATATTTGGCGGAGTTAACCCCGCGATACTGATTAAAGGAATCCTCAGATCGTGTCAACCCAGCAGGGCTAGCCAAACCATAAGACATATAACACATTGATTATGCACCAGTCCTCCGGAGGGCCACCGTGGTAAAATATATAACACATAGCTCGTAGAGGTCGGATATAGCCATCCGCTATAGCGAATAAAACCATATCCGGGGCGGCCAACCCGACACGTCAGGACTGAACCTGGGGTGGCCAGTATGGCACGATCTCGAGATTCTTCCCATCCAATGCATCTACCAAGTTAGTTGCCTAATTAATCCCTAAGTTATCCTCAGAGTTCACACGTCGTGGTCACATGTTAGCTCCTCTAGATGTCGTACATTGTACGAGTACCCCAAGAAGGGATCCGTGCTGGCTCAAGGAGTCATACGTATGTACCCCCTTCTTGGTGTAATGCAACACACAACACATACCACGTCATTGCTACCGACCATTCGCTATGTAAATGCTGGACTCTTGGAGGTACTGGCATGTATCACATAGGAACACTTAGCGTATAGGATAACACCTTGGTGCTCACATAGATTGTACCTTAGTACACATATAGGGTTATCCAGCCATCACATAGGTAGTCAGATTAGAAATGAGGACTAAGATACAAGAAACATGCGGCCAGGACCCATACGGTTGGAATATGCGGGGCACATGCGGCTCAGGACGGATGGGGCGCATGCGGATCAGAACAGCAGGCCTATGCGGCTGGAATATAGCGTCTTATGCGGCCCAGAACGGACGGGACGCATGCGGCTCAGAAGTTCAGAGTTCATGAGGCAATGAAGGATTATGCGACTGCGAAGGCTTTATGCGGCCGAAACTGCCCAGCGCCATGCGGCACGATCGCATGCGGCCGGAAAATGCTTATGCGGCTCGAATGCTCATGCGACTGCAGTTGCTTATGCGGCTAGGAATGCTTATGCGGCTGCAATTGCTTATGCGGCTAGGAATGCTCATGCGGCTGTAATTGCTTATACGGATAGGAATGCTCATGCGGTCGAAGGGAACTATTCATCATTCCTGCCAGAACCAGCACAGACGAACCTAGGAGAAGTCCAAATATTGTTTTGGCCACAACTTCCTCAAACAAGTCGAAATCTAACTTTTCAAAGGTCAAAATTGTATAGAATCAAATTTCCTACAACATAGGACCATTGGTTTTTAAAAATAGTCAAGTTTGATAGATCAAAGCCATGAAAACCCATGAAACCCTAGTTTTAGGAACTTATATCTTCACAAATCTAGCCATTAAAATCAAAAACTTCAAGAACTAAACTTGTAGAGAATAAAGAGATGAACAATGTAGACAAATAAAATCAAGTAAAAATCAAGAAAGGAAAAATGCACTAATCTCCACTTTTGAGCAAGTTGTACTTGCATGTGGGTGGTTGAGGGAAATAAATGGGAAGAATGAATGAGGAGAGAGTGTGAGGAAGAGAATATAAATAGGGGTTGGCTTAAAAACCCTAATCCCTAATCATGCTCTAACCATAAGAATTATGCTCATGCTAAATACAGACTCCATGTACAGAATTTCTGAAAGAATACGTATATTGGGATCGGGGAGTGACAGGTATAAGATACGATAATACTCAATCACAATCTAAGCACGACAAGATAACACAGGAGTCTAACAACTATATATATAAATCAAAACAACCACAACTTAAATAAACTCCCAAAATCTCAACAATCTCAAAACACCACTTATTACAAAATAAGTTCTAAAATAGAAACTAAACCATAAACTAGTAATCTACTCCAAGCTCTACTGGTCCTCTAGGCTAACTGTGAATCTCCAGGTTACCTGTAATATTTTCAACAGGTCTAGTCAGGACAGGAACGAGCACAAAATCTCAACAGTTCATATCAAGATAGGAATATAAAGCATGCAATAGAGTAAAATACATAAAACGCTGAAAGAAAGTACATGTAGTAAAAGAGAGAAAAATGTAACATAAATAGCTACTATAAGTAGAGAACTATCAGTGACTAGTGATGTAGAGTACAAGATAGACATGTGAACGACTTAAATTTGCACATGATTACACTAAGAGTTTGTGCATGATTATACTACTTTGGAATTATTTACATGACCATTTATACTCTTCCGTACCCCAATCAATACACAAGGGTCCAGACAAGTTATGTTATTGTACAATATTTCACATGAGGGCCCATAAATGGATGCACATGAAGTTATATATGAGGGCTCTGTGAACATGAGAGTACATGAATCACAAGAGTATACATGAATAGTGAAAGCACATGAGTATATGATGAAAGTGAAATGCACATGACATGATGCTCCCGAGGGGGGATAACATCTCAATGTAAAGATCCATATAGTACCAATTCGTGTTAACAATGTGACAGCATCAAGTAAAGTAATCTAGAACAAGAATATAAATCCTAACAAGTATGAAATGATCAGAGAATGTACTCGTTTGATACCCTGAACAGCTGATATAAAAAGATGGCCAACTGGAGTCATAGAGTCCTAGTTAGAGCAACACATGTTATAAAGAGTTCAATTTATATGGTAATTAAAATTATAATGCAATCTACATGAGTCTAAGTCAATCTAGTTCAAAATCAACTCTTGGTCAACTCTGGTCACCTAGTATAGTCAAACTAGGACAACTAGTCTAATGTGGTCAAAATAGCTAAGGTTTGGTCAATAATAGTCAAACTAGTCTAGGTTTGTCAATTCTAGGTCTAAACAAGTCTACGGCCTAAATAATCAAGTATACTAGTACCATTGCTATCTAACACATAGCCTAAATCAAGGCACATATCTAAACCGTATAGCTAACAAGGCACACAAACTTAGTTATATAATATACATACATATATATCACATATATCCTTACCTATATAGTACCACCCTAACAAATACATATAGATATCATATATCAAGTATATACATACCCTCACTATGAACCATAATCTATATCATATACTCTCATAATATATATAGATACTATATAACCCAAAAATATATATATACCTATCTATATAACCCTTCCACAATCTAACATCACCTACTCAAACTCAAATACTTAGACACTAATCCACTAACACTAGGATACCATATCAACCTCGGTCATATTGGCATCCTAAAATTAATACCTTGGTTATAAGGTAAACTAATCATTTACCTTGAAGGTAAAGGTAATTCATATTTACCTTAAGATACTAAATTGGTATCATGAGATACCAAGATACCCCTCAAATATTTAATTAACTAACTATCTAATGTACTAACATAACATCTTAACTAATATCTAACATATGACCTATAGAGACTAACTTGCTAATATACCAATATCTAGAACTAACATAACCTAGTAACATATCAATATCTAATATACTAGATATCTAACATCAAACTATCTAACAACATATCAAATATCAAACAAAATACTAACCTCTACTATCTAACTAACATTTATACTAACAAATATAACTTACACTAATATATAACAAACTTTAATATACTAACCCTCTACTAACCAATATCTAACAAACATACTAACACATATAACTTACACTAACATATAACAACTCTAACATATCTAACCCTCTACTAACCAACATCTAACAAACATACTAACATATATAACTTACTCTAACATATAACAACTCTAACATATCTAACCATCTACTAACCAACATCTAACAAACTTACTAACATATATTACCAAACAATTATATATATATATATATATATATATATATATATATATATATATATATATATATATATATATATATATATATATATATATATATATACTCGACAACCTAGGATACCTATATCCATTTAATATCCATACTACATAGGCTCATAGGTTACACAAAATGCCTATATCGTATAGTCACTCTTCTACTTAAAATCAATACTATACCAATTTAACGTTCACTAAATTCTAGGATTAAAGTATGTCGTAGCCCTTCGTGTTAGCTTTCCGAAACTTCAAACGGATCGCATTTTCGTGTCCGGAAGCTCCCGAAATTGTAAAAATATCGAAACGCATTTGTCTTTCGTATAGCTGACACTCAAATAGTTTTACAGAAAATTCCAGAACGATTTTGGCTTATTAAAATATATATTTGGAAAGCTAACTTCGATATGATTTATTTTAAAGAAAAATGAGAGATTAATCGGAGTTCTGAGCTAAAAGTTATGGCATTTCTAAGTTGCTATGGTTACTAAAAAACGTGGATGGATATTATAACGAATTTGGGTTATTTTGGACAAAAGAAACACATGTAGGCCAAGATACTTGGATACCAACATAGGTATCCAAATGAAACTCATTCTAACCATCCTAAATAAGATCAATCCACTCTCTAACTATTCTAAAACTGAATTTAAAACATAATTAATCCTATTAGGCAATAAACCAAACACATGAGGTGTCCTAATTTGGGATCTATCAAGTAGGACACAAAACACATATCTAAAATCCTCAAGAGAGCTCCAAATGACCTCAAACTTGAATCTAAAGGCGGTACATGTATGAAGGTGGATCCTACGGATTCAAAACTAACTAATATGTATAGAAAATCAATTTAGAGGGTTGGTTTTACCTATTGGGAGTGGAATCCCAATGATACTCTCAAGGACATGGCTCCGACACGAAGAACTTCCAAAAATGACACTCCTTCTTGCACTTTGCTCCAAATCTTTGCTACCACCCTTTCTTGGTAGTATGAGAAGGTTGGATGAAAGTTTTGGTGGAGGAATGTAAGGATTTGGAGATCAAATCAAAGAGGGAAGCTCTCAATTTGGGAAAGAACACTTTGTGAAGAAAAATGGGCAAGATGGAATAAAATAAAAGGAAGGCAGGCTAACCTACCTATAGTAGTTGCCATTAAACCCTATCTGGACCTTAGGGGAAAGCCCAATAAGGCATCAACTAGTCCTCTTGGTTAATTTTAAGTTAGGTTCAAGTTTGGGATCAAAAGGGTTAAATTTAAGCCTCTAACTTAACCAATCTAACAAGTGGGATTAGTCTAAACTCACTAACTTAATTAGTGGGATTGTGGGCCATGACTAACTAATCTTGGGTTCCGTCTAGAGTCTAAGCTACCCGGGCCACTAACACAAGTCGGAACGAAACGAAACTCAAACCCGACTAAACAAATCCCATAAAATCAATATTAAAATAAAAAAATTCTCAAAATATTAAAATATAAAAAATGACCAAAATCACAATACATCAATTTAAATATTATTAAAATAATCTAAAATTCATCAATTAATTAAAATCCTAAATAATTCAAAAGTCACAAAATGACCAAAATACCCTTAGCCTAAAAAGTCGTAATTAGTCATTCTAATCACATGGTTAGGTTCCCATGGTCATGGTTAGTCTCTAGGCTCAACAGTTCTTGGGTTCACTAGCTAACACATCAAAATTATAATTCACCAATTATAAATAGTATTAAATTATTTTAAAATCTCCATAAATCATAAATCCTATTATTAAATAATAAAATTTTATAAAAGTTCAAAATTACCCTCATTTTTGAAAAGTGGGTGTTACACGACCGCTCCTACGAGAGCGGAGCGTGACAGAAGAGTTGACCGCGCAACAATTTATGAAATCGAGCCGCATCGGCTCGGCAAAACGACAAGGCGTATCGGCTTAAGGTAGGGGAACTTTAACTCTTCTTTTCTACTTCTTCATGCCTAAATAAAATATATCGTTGTATGCTAAGTTAAACTATCGAGACCACGGGCGTGTCTCAATCGAGAGATGAACATAGTGCGTATCGAACACTAGATAGAACAATTGAAATGAAACGTACATCAAAGGTACGAGTCGCTATTGAATATCGCAAAGGCGAGCGCCTCGGTGCGCAAGCCATAAGAACATAGGATAATTTTATCGACGAGTGCCTCTGCGCACAAGTCATCCGTGCCCCCGTGCACGAGTTAGTATGCTAGAACGTTGAAAGACTATATCGGTGCGAGTGCCTCGGTGCACGAGGTATAGAAACATTGAATACCCTATCGAGACGTACCTCAGTAGCACGAGTCGGAGGTAAGGAACATAAGTCTAACGCATTGAACTCTAAGGTGTAGAACATGAAAATACTGAATTGAAGCGTGTATCGGATGCACGACTCAATTGAATGTCGAATAACTATATCAAAGCGTGCGTACGTACACAAGACTTACGAGAGATGGCTTCGTTGCAAAGAATATAACAGTTATGGCACGAATGTGACGGAACTGTCGAATGTGGCATGGTGCCCCCAAAATATTTATGGCACTTGGGGTGTTCGTCGATGAACATTGAGTTGGAGCATTGTGCCAATGGAAATAGAGATAGGCAAATTGCTTGGTTGTATGACTTTGACGCATTGTATGGTCACGGACAACTTGTGCACAAATTTGTATCCCTCGAACATGGTACACGGTTGCTGGAACTCGTTCGATCTAGAAAGGAATTTTGAGATGGATATTATATGGGGTATTTCAATCTGTTAGGCTTGCGACCTACCATTGAAATAGAGCGTCACAAATACCGGTATTGTTCGGGAGGAGTACTTCAGGGCGTAGAATTAGCACCCCAGGCTGAAGTAGTCACCGTTCATACCTTGATGTCCATTGTGGTGTTAAAGTCAGTGACCTTCATATAGTTAAGGAACGATGGATCGAAAGTGCAGGAACAATAGATCCTGCACAGAGCACTTATAACATGACATGGAAGGAATGAGACGTATTCACCTTGCGTCGGTGTAAGGACGAATGCGTCGATGTTGGTAAGAAGTCACAATACAACACAAGATTGCTATTGGTTGCCTACTTGCTTATGCGAATCAAATAACATGATTGCCATGATAACATGTTTTACTGCTTTCGAATTGTCACTTCCCGTTCCCAGAATACGTATTCTAAATACATGTACTGCTGGAATGTATTCATTTAATATTTATCATGTATTGCTCTGTATTTAAATTCCTTTAATTTTCTGTTAATTAATTTCCTGTAATTTTATTTCTGCACTTTACTTTCTGCTTTTATACTCTGCTTTAGCTTTGCTATGGGTTCGGCTCAGATTGGTTTAATTATGTTGGTTCATCATGAACCGAAATAAACCCCCCACCTACCACCACCCCTTCCATTTAAAGCCCATCTCCTTTCTCTCTCTTCATTACTTCACCATTACTCTTCTTCTTCCTCATAACTCTCCCACCAACCTAGAAGAGATAGGCAAGTGCCAACTTGCTTCTTGATGGATCCCTATTTTTATTGTTCCATCATCTTCCCTATTTGATTTTAAGTCTCTTTAGTACTTAGCATTTTCAATTTCCATGGCTTATTTGTTGTAGATCTAAGTTTGTTACAGTTTCGGATTTTTTAGGTTTGATCTAGTAAACTTTGTTATCTTCAAGTTTTGATGGTTCCATGTTGTAGAGAATTTCTTTCTACCCAATTTTGACCTATGGAAGTCCATATTTGGACTTGGGATGAAGGATTTATGAAGCTTGGAAGCAATGGCTTCCATGGTTCCCATGGTTCTGTTCTCAGAAAATTCGGAGAAGAAGGACAGTCACAGCGCATCAAATCTTCATTCCTCGACGCATGGAGATCTTTATTCCCACAGCGCATCAAATCTTCATTCCTCGGCGCATGGAGATCTTTATTCCCACAGCGCATCAAATCTTCATTCCTCGGCGCATGGAGATCTTTATTCCCACAGCGCATCAAATCTTTATTCCTCGGCGCATGGAGATCTTTATTCCCACAGCGCATCAAATCTTCATTCCTCGGCGCATGGAAATCTTTATTCCCACAGCGCATCAAATCTTCATTCCTCAGGCGCATGGATTATTTATTTTCCAATCTTATTTCACAGCGCATGATATTTATTTCCCACAGCCGCATTCCTCAGACGCATGAGATTATTTATTTCCCAATCTTATTCCACAGCGCATGATATTTATTTTCCACAGCCGCATTCCTCAGGCGCATGAGATTATTTATTTCCCAATCTCATTCCTCAGGCGCATGGATTATTTATTTCTCAATCTTATTCCACAGCGCATGATATTTATTTCCCACAGCCGTATTCCTCAGGCGCATGAGATTATTTATTTCCCAATCTCATTCCTCAGGCGCATGGATTATTTATTTTCCAATCTTATTCCACAGCGCATGATATTTATTTTTCACAGCCGCATTTCCACAGCGCATGAGTTTAATTATTTTCCAATCATTTCCCTCAGGCGCATGATATTATTTATTTTCCAACCTTTCCCACAGCGCATGAGTTTAATTATTTCCTAATCATTTCCCTCAGGCGCATGATATTATTTATTTTCCAACCTTTCCCACAGCGCATGAGTTTAATTATTGCCCAATCATTTCCCTCAGGTGCATGATATTATTTATTTCCCAACCTTTCCCATAGCGCATGAGATTCTTTATTTCCCAAACATTCCCCACAGTGCATGAGATTTATTTATTTCCCAATCATTTCCCACAGTGCATGAGATTTTTTATTTCCCAAACATTATTTATTTCCCAATGTCTATTTTCTGAATTTGGCATTAATTAACATTGATTGTTATCTTGATTAATTATTGATCATGTGTTCCTAGATGGAACTAAGAGACTCGCTAGTCGTCTTATTGAAATGAATGAATGAGACACGTTCATATTAAGTATGAACTACTATAATCGATTGGCCAATCCCGAATATTGACATACATGCATACATGCAGACTTTAATTTATTTATTTATTTATTTTACTATAAAAGAAGCATGTGTACTTTATGGTCAAGGCATGATTGTTCCGTGGTTAGTTTGGATTATTGTATTATGCTATGTAAGACCTACAACCTAACCGCACGGGCATCGTTGTAGAGTTGTGCATATCGTACCCTGTACGAAAGTACTCATTCCGAATGACCATGATCCACGGCATGGGATTTCACTCAACATAGAGACTATTAAGTTAAATAAAAATAATGATTGCATGGAGAGAATGGATTCTCGAGTTCTTACATGGCAGCCCTCTTGGGACTAGTAGTACCCGACAGGCCGGCTGGTCCCCACAGATACTGCAAACCTGCCACACGGGCATGGAGCGGTATCTGGTAATACTATTTATTGTATATTGTATATTGATGACGGGCGTCCCGCTGGGACTCGTCTAATTCATGATTGGCGCAATTGATTGATTGGATCGACTAGCCTTGCTTGTCCATAGTAAGAACTGAGAAATCTTTATTGCATAATTCCAGGATAACTTGGAGCTCACAGTAGTAAGCCGTAGGAGTTGGATGGCCGTTTAAGTTGATTTGTTTGTGTACTGTACCTACTCTGTTACCTAACTGAGATGATCAGAGCATCAGGACATGACGGGCCAACTTTTGTCCTTGTTTGGTTGGGAGGTTGGTTCGAAGTGTCGTGATGTTATGTGAATCCCAGTAGCAAGTAGAGATCTATTATTATATTCTCTTACTTACTGGTTTATGTCCTTCATATCGTCCTTCCTTGCGGTACTTGCTATTAGAGGTCTAACCTCTCTGGTTTTGCATGGCCAAATTTAGAGCCGGTTCCCGAGGACTCAGCTTACTTCTACCTCCAAGATGGTCAATACTAGAGGAATGATCGCAGGAGGACTCGAGTGGGTTCATTACTTCCCCGCTCGTTTTGTTAATTACTTTACATTTTGCCGCTTGGCACCGACATGTTAGTCGGATTGTCTTGTACTTACTTTTACATAATTGTAATTAAGTCAGACTACAGCTGATAACAATTGTGTATATGTTGCTATATCATCTGGCTATGTTTTGTAAAGCCAGATCTCAAGAACATCTTGACTAAGCGTTTGGGACGCCTTATTGCTTATTCTTAAATGTTCTCTGTTATTGCTTCTTGTTTGAATGATTGAGACAATAGATGTGAAGTGACCGTAGCGAGACTTTCATGTAGTATGCACCCCCTTGTCTTTTAGATAGCATTGATCGTATTATACGGTATTCATCTACCCGTAATACGTAGCTGGCTGAGTCATTCTCCCGCTCTCCAGTATTCTGGTTCTGGAGCGTGACAAGGTTTTAGTGGTGGCCCATGCAGGTCTGATTTCAGACTTGTGGGGTGTTTTAATTTATAGGATGTCTCAATCACACGTGTTCTCCCTTGATCTCATGATTCATTATTCTCAACCCTTGCTTGACATTCCGGTATCCTTTGACTTCATTGATCCTTCATGTCCGGTTGTTTGATTGTTCTTTTGTCCCTTTTCTTAGGGGCACTTCGTCCGCATCGGTCAGAGCTGGACAACAGCAGGAGCAACATGGACAACCTGACCCTGTTGGTCAGCAACAAGGGCCAGTCTCGCCTCAGGAGGCTGCCCAGGAAGAAGTGATAGTGGAAGCAGCAGCTGGATCACAGTATCCGGATGTTCCACCACCACCAACAGTTCCACCTATCCAAGTGGACACACCAGCCCTTCTGGAGATCATGAGAGGAATGATGGCTACTCAGCAACATCAAATGTTGGTCCAGCAGCGCATGCACACTCAGCTACAAGAGCAGAATGTGTTGCTTAACCAAGGATTGCAGACGGCATTGGAAAGAGGAGTGAGGACTAATTCAGGAGCATCAGCCAGGTTTTGCAAGTACAATCCCCGCCGTTTCGAGGGCACGGAGGATGCCATCTCAGCAGATGCATGGCTTAAGGATATGGAGGCTATTCTGACAGCAGCGAAGGTGCCAGCAGAAGAACGTGTGGATCTAGTGAAGTTGTTACTTCAGGATCTCGCACGTGATTGGTGGGAATCAGAGGAAGTGGGCATCAGGCGTCCTGTGGCTTGGGACGATTTTACAGCAAGATTCAAGACCAAGTACTATGGGGTTGTGGCACAGTTTGAGCTACAACAGAAGTTTATCAACCTCAGGCAGGCCGACAAGACTGTAGATGCTTATGCAGCGGAGTTCTGCAGATTGAGTAGGTTCGCCCCAGAGATGGTAGCAACAGAGCGCCAGAGGGCCATGAGATTTCAGCAAGGGTTTCACCTTGAACTCTTGCAATTGATAGAGGGGCACAATTACCAGACTTTTGACGAAGTATTAACGGCAACTCGAAGGCATGAGATCACTATTCAGAGGCTTGCGGTGAGGACTAGGGGTCAGAAGAGATCCCATAGTCAGATTGAAGGAGGAGGGGGAGCGGCGCCCCGAACAACAGCACCATCCACTGGCATTCGTATCCACGATGTGGCGATACGAGGACCAGCACCACCACCCAGGCAACAGTAACAGCAACAGAGGAAGAACTAGCAACCCCCGACGGGCTGCACTTATTGTGGGAAGATGGGACATACTAGAGATGTGTGTCGGACATTGAATGGACTGTGTCTGATATGTAGAAATCCAGATCATCGGGTTACCACATATCCTATGAATTCAAGGGCAGGAGGACCAGGGCAGCAGTTTCTTGCTCTGCCAGCACCAGGGGCAGGCCAGTATCGAGGACCAGCAGTGGCAGTAAGGCCGTTGGCACAGCATCCATTAGTACCGCAGGCTCAGATGTTTCGGCAGCAGGGACCGCCGATGCAGCAACACCAGCAAAGACCACCCCAGCATCATCAAGGAAGGGGCCAGCAACAGCATCTGGCTAGGCCGCAGCATGGAAATCGGTAAGGAGGTCGAGGGCAAGCATTCACTTTGTCCTTGGAAGAGGCATTGGCATCGGGAGATGTTGTGGCAGGTAACATTCTCGTCGCCTCTTATCCCGCAGTAGCATTGTTTGATTCGGGAGCATCCCATTCATTTATATCTGCACGATTTACGACACGACTAGAAATGGAGTTCGAGGCATTGCCAGGAAAGTTGAATATACTCACTGGTAATGGGCTCGTAGGAGTTAGTCGAGTTATTCTAGCGTGTAGCGTTGTAGTTTGCGGGCATTCCTTACCCGCCCGGTTGATAGAATTTCCTGTTGGAAATTTTGACGTTATCTTAGGCATGGACTGGCTGAAAGACAGTCATACGACAATAGATTGTCGTAGAGGGAGTGTATCTTTTGATATTCCAGGCATGAAGCGGTTCACCTTAGTCAGATTAGAGGCAACTCAGCAAGAGCCGGGAGTAGTAACGGCAATGGAAGAAGTTCAGATTCCGAAGGTAGTTGAAGAATTTCTAGACGTATTTCCTGAAGAACTTCCAGGTCTGCCACCAGTTAGAGATATTGAGTTCAGCATAGAATTGGCACCAGGAACTAAACCGATATCAGATCGAGTTTACAGAATGGCGGACTCGGAGCAGGCTAAGGTATATCAACACATAGAGGAACTGAAAGAGAAGAAGTTCATCCAAGCTAGCATATCACCATGGGCAGCACCAGTGGTACTTGTGGAAAAGAAGGATGGGTCATCCAGATTGTGCATCGATTACAGGAAGCTTAACGCGGCGACAGTAAAGAACAAGTACCCACTACCCAGGATCGACGACTTGTTTGATCAGTTGAGCAAAGCTAGAGTTTTCTCCAAGATAGATCTTCGTTCAGGGTATCATCAAGTGAGGGTTCGGAAGGAGGACATTCCCAAGACAGCATTCAGGTCGAAGTATGGGCATTATGAATTCTTAGTAATGCCATTTGGTTTGACCAATGCTCCAGCTATATTTATGGATTTGATGAACCGTATCTTTATGCCATACTTAGATCAGTTTGTCGTTGTGTTTCTTAACGACATTCTCGTATACTCTGCTAGTGAAGAGGAGCATGAAGACCACCTCAGGAAAGTGTTACAGGTTCTGAGAGAGAACCAGTTGTATGCCAAGCTCAGCAAGTGTGAGTTCTGGATGAATCATATTTCATTTTTGGGTCATATCATATCAGGAGCTGGAGTAGCAGTAGATCCCAAGAAGGTAGAAACAGTAGAGAGTTGGCCAGTACCCAAGACCGTAGCTGATGTACGGAGTTTCTTGGGATTGGCGGGTTATTACAGAAGGTTCGTGTCAGATTTTGCAATGCTTTCAGCACCCATGACCCGCTTGACACGGAAGGATGTACCATTCGTCTGGTCGGCAGAATGCCAGACATCATTTGAGAATCTGAAGCAGAAGTTGATATCAGCGCCTATTCTTACATTGCCAGTTAGACCCGGAGGTTTTACCGTTTATTGTGATGCATCAGGTAAAGGACTTGGATGTGTCCTCATGCAGCATGGGAAGGTGATAGCATATGCATCTAGGCAACTTCGGGACCACGAGAAGAATTATCCAACTCATGATTTGGAGTTGGCGGCAGTAGTATTTGCTTTGAAGCTATGGAGGCATTACTTATATGGTGATCGAGTGGATATGTACACGGACCATAAAAGTCTGAAGTACATTTTTACTCAGAAGGAACTGAACATGAGGCAGAGGAGATGGTTGGAGTTGATCAAGGATTATGACGTGGAGCTTCAGTATCATCCAGACAAGGCGAATGTAGTAGCAGACGCTCTCAGCAGAAGAGGTGGCACATTCATGTTGACAACACAGAGACATATCTTAGAAGACCTTCAGGAGATGGGCATCGAAGTTATACTTCCTAGTGATGTAGGAGTTCTGACAAGTCTGCAAGTTCAATCCGACTTAGTAGACAGGATCAAGGCAGCTCAGGCACAGGACCCAAGGATTCAGAAGCTTAGGGCAGAATGCGAGTCAGGACTCAGAAAGGAGATGAGAATTCATGAAGATGGTACACTTAGGTTTGGATCACGTCTATGTGTGCCTAGTGGAGATATCAGACAGGAGGTTATGGCAGAAGCTCACAGTTCTCAGTATTCGACAGGAGGTTATGGCAGAAGCTCACAGTTCTCAGTATTCTATTCACCCTGGAGGGACCAAGATGTACCAAGATATCAAGCAGCATTTCTGGTGGAACGGGATGAAGAGGGAGATAGCTAGATTTGTTTCCCGTTGCTTGGTATGTCAGCAAGTGAAGGCAGAACAGCAGAGGCCAGCTGGATTATTGCAACCGCTTCCTATCCCGGAATGGAAGTGGGAGCATATCATAATGGAATTTATGACCAGTTTACCGAGATCACCAAGTGGTAAGGACGCTATTTGGGTAATAGTAGACCGACTTACGAAGGTAGCACATTTTCTTCCTTTCAGAGTAGGACAATCTACAGAAAAGTTGGCGGAGTTATATATGCAACAGATAGTCAGGCAGCATGGAGTCCCTGTCAGTATTGTGTCGGATCGAGATACCCGCTTTACATCATATTTCTGGAAGAGCTTACATCATAGTCTGGGTACCAAGTTAAGATTTAGCACGGCTTACCATCCACAGACGGACGGGCAATCAGAAAGAACGATTCAGACTTTGGAAGACATGTTGCGAGCTTGCACCCTAGATTTTGAAGGATCTTGGGAGAGCCACCTACACTTGGTCGAGTTCTCATACAACAACAGTTATCAAGCCAGTATCCAGATGGCGCCATTTGAAGCACTATATGGTAAGAAGTGTAGGTCGCCACTAGCATGGGATGATATCGGGGAGAGAAAGATGTTAGGCCCGGAAATGATTGTTCAGACAGTGGAAGTGATTAAAGGAATTAGAGAGCGACTTCGAGTTGTACAGGATCGGCATCGTCATTGGGCGGACCAGCATCGTAGGCCGCTAGAGTTTTCTGTTGGGGACCACGTGTTCTTGAGGATCTCACCTACCCGTGGGGTCATTAGGTTTGGCGTTCGCGGGAAGTTGAGTCCGCGGTACGTGGGCCCATTTGTTATTCTTGAGAGGATAGGCGATGTTGCTTATCGTTTATCCCTTCCACCTTCGTTACGAGAGGTGCATAACGTATTTCATGTATCTCAGTTGCGAAGGTATGTATCAGACCCAAGCCATATCCTTGATCATTCTGAGCTGGTTGTTGGTACCAACCTGTCTTACGAGGAACAGCCTGTGTCTATTTTGGACCGAAGAGAGAAGGTACTCAAGAACCGAACAATTAACCTTGTCCGGGTTGCTTGGGGTCATCACTCTTTAGGAGAGTCAACGTGGGAACGTGAGGATAATATCCGATCACGGTATCCGCACCTGTTTGACTCACAAGGTATATCTCTTTCTGTATACCTTGATTGTCTTAACTCCTCATGCTTGCCACCTTACGAGTAGAATTGCTTGGTATCGTAGAATGTTCAACATAGATATGTTACTTGTTATTATCATTGTAGAATGATTGCTTACTCAATTGTTTATACTTAGATTAGTTTAGCTTCGATATTTCTATCATGCTTGGATCTGAAATTCCGAGGACGAAATTTTTTCTAAGGAGGGTAGAGATGTCACTTCCCGTTCCCAGAATACGTATTCTAAATACATGTACTGCTGGAATGTATTCATTTAATATTTATCATGTATTGCTCTGTATTTAAATTCCTTTAATTTTCTGTTAATTAATTTCCTGCAATTTTATTTCTGCACTTTACTTTCTGCTTTTATACTCTGCTTTAGCTTTGCTATGGGTTCGGCTCAGATTGGTTTAATTATGTTGGTTCATCATGAACCGAAATAAACCCCCCACCTACCACCACCCCTTCCATTTAAAGCCCATCTCCTTTCTCTCTCTTCATTACTTCACCATTACTCTTCTTCTTCCTCATAACTCTTCCACCAACCTAGAAGAGATAGGCAAGTGCCAACTTGCTTCTTGATGGATCCCTATTTTTATTGTTCCATCATCTTCCCTATTTGATTTTAAGTCTCTTTAGTACTTAGCATTTTCAATTTCCATGGCTTATTTGTTGTAGATCTAAGTTTGTTACAGTTTCGGATTTCTTAGGTTTGATCTAGTAAACTTTGTTATCTTCAAGTTTTGATGGTTCCATGTTGTAGAGAATTTCTTTCTACCCAATTTTGACCTATGGAAGTCCATATTTGGACTTGGGATGAAGGATTTATGAAGCTTGGAAGCAATGGCTTCCATGGTTCCCATGGTTCTGTTCTCAGAAAATTCGGAGAAGAAGGACAGTCACAGCGCATCAAATCTTCATTCCTCGGCGCATGGAGATCTTTATTCCCACAGCGCATCAAATCTTCATTCCTCGGCGCATGGAGATCTTTATTCCCACAGCGCATCAAATCTTCATTCCTCGGCGCATGGAGATCTTTATTCCCACAGCGCATCAAATCTTCATTCCTCGGCGCATGGAGATCTTTATTCCCACAGCACATTAAATCTTCATTCCTCGGCGCATGGAAATCTTTATTCCCACAGCGCATCAAATCTTCATTCCTCAGGCGCATGGATTATTTATTTTCCAATCTTATTTCACAGCGCATGATATTTATTTCCCACAGCCGCATTCCTTAGGCGCATGAGATTATTTATTTTCCAATCTTATTCCACAGCGCATGATATTTATTTCCCACAACCGCATTCCTCAGGCGCATGAGATTATTTATTTCCCAATCTCATTCCTCAGGCGTATGGATTATTTATTTCTCAATCTTATTCCACAGCGCATGATATTTATTTTCCACAGCCGCATTCCTCAGGCGCATGAGATTATTTATTTCCCAATCTTATTCCTCAGGCGCATGAATTATTTATTTTCCAATCTTATTCCACAGCGCATGATATTTATTTCTCACAGCCGCATTCCCACAGCGCATGAGTTTAATTATTTCCCAATCATTTCCCTCAGGCGCATGATATTATTTATTTTCCAACCTTTCCCACAGCGCATGAGTTTAATAATTTCCCAATCATTTCCCTCAGGCGCATGATATTATTTATTTTCTAACCTTTCCCACAGTGCATGAGTTTAATTATTTCCCAATCATTTCCCTCAGGCGCATGATATTATTTATTTTCCAACCTTTCCCACAGCGCATGAGATTCTTTATTTCCCAAACATTCCCCACAGTGCATGAGATTTATTTATTCCCCAATCATTTCCCACAGCGCATGAGATTTTTTATTTCCCAAATATTATTTATTTCCCAATGTCTATTTTTCGAATTTGGCATTAATTAACATTGATTGTTATCTTGATTAATTATTGATCATGCGTTCCTAGATGGAACTAAGAGACTGGCTAGTCGTCTTATTGAAATGAATGAATGAGACACGTTCATATTAAGTATGAACTACTATAATCGATTGGCCAATCCCGAATATTGATATACATGTATACATGCAGACTTCAATTTATTTATTTATTTATTTTACTATAAAAGAAGCATGTGTACTTTATGGTCAAGGCATGATTGTTCCGTGGTTAGTTTGGATTGTTGCATTACGCTATGTAAGACCTACAACCTAACCGCACGGGCATCGTTGTAGAGTTGTGCATATCGTACCCTGTACGAAAGTACTCATTCCGAATGACCATGATCCACGGCATGGGATTTCACTCAACATAGAGACTATTAAGTTAAATAAAAATAATGATTGCATGGAGAGAATGGATTCTCAAGTTCTTACATGGCAGCCCTCTTGGGACTAGTAGTACCCGACAGGCCGGCTGGTCCCCACAGATACTGCAAATCTGCCACACGGGCATGGAGCGGTATCTGGTAATACTATTTATTGTATATTGTATATTGATGATGGGCGTCCCGCTGGGACTCGTCTAATTCATGATTGGCGCAATTGATTGATTGGATCGACTAGCCTTGCTTGTCCATAGTAAGAACTGAGAAATCTTTATTGCATAATTCCAGGATAACTTGGAGCTCACAGTAGTAAGCCGTAGGGGTTGGATGGCCGTTTAAGTTGATTTGTTTGTGTACTGTACCTACTCTGTTACCTAACTGAGATGATCAGAGCATCAGGATATGACGGGCCAACTTCTGTCCTTGTTTGGTTGGGAGGTTGGTTCGAAGTGTCGTGATGTTATGTGAATTCCAGTAGCAAGCAGAGATCTATTATTATATTCTCTTACTTACTGGTTTATGTCCTTCATATCGTCCTTCCTTGCGGTACTTGCTATTAGAGGTCTAACCTCTCTGGTTTTGCATGGCCAGATTTAGAGCCGGTTCCCGAGGACTCAGCTTACTTCTACCTCCAAGATGGTCAATACTAGAGGAATGATCGCAGGAGGACTCGAGTGGGTTCCTTACTTCCCCGCTCGTTTTGTTAATTACTTTACATTTTGCCGCTTGGCACCGACATGTTAGTCGGATTGTCTTGTACTTACTTTTACATAATTGTAATTAAGTCAGACTGCAGCTGATAACAATTGTGTATATGTTGCTATATCATCTGGCTATGTTTTGTAAAGCCAGATCTCAAGAACATCTTGACTAAGCGTTTGGGACGCCTTATTGCTTATTCTTAAATGTTCTCTGTTATTGCTTCTTGTTTGAATGATTGAGACAATAGATGTGAAGTGACCATAGCGAGACTTTCATGTAGTATGTACCCCCTTGTCTTTTAGACAGCATTGATCGTATTATACGGTATTCATCTACCCATAATACGTAGCTGGCTGAGTCATTCCCCCGCTCTCCAGTATTCTGGTTCTGGGGCGTGACACGAATATGCCATGAAACTGATCCTAAGGAGAACATAGAAAGATAACTAAATTGTATGCTGTATGAATCAATATATTACTAAATGTCGGTTTAGTTAAGTGGATCTTTAATCAGTACAACGAGGACGAAAGTACTAATCCCCCAATAGTTTGCTAGCAGGTTTATGGAATGGTCTGCTCGCAGCGGAGCTTCGCTTGATCGCGCTGAGGCATGGAATGTCGTAGTGTTTGAAGCATGCGATCGCATTAACGCTCGGACTTGTAACATGATTGAAGTGGCCGAGATATAAAAAGCATGATGTATGGAATAGTAAAATCCTTTGTGGGCAAGAGAGAACTTGAGTGTTGTAGCCAATTTGGCAAATCCAGTTGGGCTATTGAAAGCCTTTGTAACCTCAGTTCAATTATTGAATAAAAGAGAATTGTTTCGTATACTCTGTTTTCTACAGTTACTAATGTCAAATCAAATATAACCATTTGAGAACTTGTCATCTTGTCTTGTACGAGTGCAACACTCCAAACTCGTACGACATCACGTTCTAGCGAGGTCGATGATTCGGATAAAATCGATGCGAGGACGAACGATTTTTCGGGTCGGGACGTGACACCCAATGGGTCAATTCATTCACATAGAAAATAAAATACTCACATACCTATTTTATAAGCCCATAAACAAATATGTCTAGGTAATCTAATATATAAGATAAAGTAGGATATATTAGCATGATCATTATTATATTTTCCACTCCTATATTTGGAATTCCATTGCTCACTAGTGCTGCAATATCACGACATCAGATCCTACTATCATATCAATTTATTATGACAAAGATGTTATAATGGGAAGAAAAATAACAAGATCGAGGAAGATGTTTTAATGGGAAGAAAAATAACAAGATGGAGGAAGATAATCAACAGGGCCGGCCCTAGTCCAGGATGGTCAAGACGACCGTCCAGGACCCCATGGAATATAAGGGTCCCAAAAAAATAATTTAAACACACACACACACACACACACACACACACACACACACACACACACATTTTGTATCTAAATTAGAATTAATATGTAACATGATCTCACAAAACAATTGTGGTATAGTGGTTAGTATAGTAAACTTGCACACTAGAGATCCTATGTTTAATTCTTGCTTGTAACATTTTTTTGAAATAAATTTATTTATTTATTTATTTTTTCTATTATATATGGGCTTCATTTTAAAAGTTCGTCAAGGACCCCCATGAACCGAGGGTCGGACCTGATAATCAACTTGTGACCCAAGAGTTCAGCTCACATGGCTACATTACACATAATCAATAAGGGTCTGCTTGGTAACGGTGTTTTCACCGGTTTTGGAGTGTTTTTGAACCGACCATTTATGAAAACCCATGCTTGTTAATTTTTTTGATGCACCAGTTTTGGTCGGCTCAAAAATCCTCCAAAATCGGTGTAATGTATTTTTGGGTGGCTTTATAAACACCCTAAATCGGTGGATTTTGAACGACTCTATTTTTTTTCATTTATATCCTCACAAAAATACATATAATTATAACTACTGATACTCTTCCTTATTTAATTTATTCATGTAAAAAACTTCCAGAACCGCTCGTTAATAAATTACCAAGCATGGATTGGACTGATTTACAAGTCGCTACTTAAAAACCATCCAAAATCGGACCCCTCATAACCGCTCATAACCGGTACTCTAAAAATACCTCATAACCGCTACCCCTACAATTGCCAAGCAGACCCTAAGGGGGCGTTTGGTTCAAGTTTTTGTAGCTTGGGAATGAGTTTTGAATTCCTTACCCATGTTTGGTATGTATAGGATTGAGAATGAGGAGGGAATATGAGGGACTTAGGGGGAAAAGTTATTCCCAAGCCCCCCTTGGAAATATATTTGCTTTCCTATGAATGATGTTTGGCTATTTTGTTTGGACGGTTATACCCTCTTTTTATTTTCAAAATTTCAACTTCTATCCCAAACATGTAAATCATCATGATATTAATGAAAGGGTATTAAAGGAAAACTAATTAATATTTCTATCCCTTTGTAAACAAACATGGAGATGAAATTTTTAAAAATTTTGAACTACCTATTCCACACCTAACCAAACATGGGTATGGAAATGTTGAATTCTTTTTCCATGGGAAAAGAATTGAAAACATATTCCTAGAAAAACAAAAACTTGATCCAAACGAGCCCTAAGGGAGACGGTAAAGTTACCTTTACAAAACTACAACTCAGAGATGTCATATAAAGGAGATATTTGGTATACAGAATACTATATAGTCGAAAATTCTATGGTCTTGGTATACAAACTTTTTGGAATTAAATTTTTTGTAGGATTTTTTTTTTGTGAATGTATAAATATTCCCGTGAAAAAAATATAAAAGACTAAATATATGGTAAAAAGTAAAAAAAAATCCTTAAAATTTTGAGAAACTATTAAATTAGTTTCTCAAGAAAATAGAAAAAGATGGAAAAAAAATTTCTTAAAAAAGACAAAAAAATGAATATTTTCTTAAAATTTCAAAAATAAAATAAAACTGAAGGGGAAAAAATCTCAAAAAAATAAAAAAAGGGGAAAAATTTGAAAAAAACACTAAAAATGAAAATAAATTAATTCTTAACAAATGAAAAAAGATTAAAAATAAATAAAAAGACTAGGAAAAAAATTACTCGGACACAAAACAATTCACCTATTCTAAGAGATGGGATCCAATGTTTAATGAACAAAGTTTACCTGATATTCGCAATTTCCATAAATAATTTTGATAACCTAAATTAAATATGGGAATAAAATTTTCATCATATTATTATTATTATTATACAACTAATTATATTTTTTAAATGAAAAATAATAAATTTTACTTTTAAGTTTTATTTTTTCAAAATATCCAAACAATGAATCCATAAAATTCTCAGTTCTAACTTCCACTTCTTCAAATCATCCAAAGGAAGGATTTTGAAAAATATAACATGACGTACGTAAACAATATGTATGCAAAATGTAATTTTACAATTTTCTACTTCGACTTATTTTGCCAAAGCATGTACATACTGAAGAGCTCAATAAACATGTCCACAAAAATTGGCGGTTGATCCTTGTTAGCAATTCGACAAATTGAAAAATTTTGGGACGACGAAAGTACGAGTATAAATCGATATAGCGCAAGTAAAATAAGTTTAAAAAAGGTCAAATATTGGTCAAATGCAAATATTGAGGTTAGACCTTCACACACTTAAATATGTTATCAAATTTAATTAATTAAACAGATTTCCAGCACTTTTTTTGTGCCACAATTTTCAATAATTCATAACACATTTAAAATTTGGTGTGCTTAAAATTTGCATACTAATTTGGATCTGTATAAAGTACCCAAATATTATACGTTTGTGAAAGATAGAACAAATTTGCATATAATACCAGTTTTATTTTGGTGATTGCTAACAAGGGTTGACTCTTGCTGCTATTAGATATTAAGACCGACACAATTCTAAAAAATTATCAAAAGAAAAGAAGAACAAGTCTCACAATAACCAAAAAAAGAAACCCAAGAGTCTTTGCACATGTTGCTTGCAACAATCAAAAAAAATCTTTCGGTTTTCCATCATCCAACCTCTTCTTATTCTCACACTGAACCCTTGTTTACGAAGGAGTAGAGGTGGATGGGCCCTATATATATGCCAAATTTTTAGTGCCGAATTGGTTCATATGAAACATACTAAACACGAATTAAATCTGATCCGAATGTTTTTCGTTAGACGAATTTTTGACCGAATTTTTGACCGTATTTTACTTATATTGTGCCGATTTATACTCGTACTTTTGTCGTTCCGAATTTTTTTTCGTTTGCCGAATTGCTAACAAGGGTATTAACTTCTTCACAAACATAATTAATTCCAGAATATTCAGTTTTCACTCCCTCCAAAAAATTAATACATGGGTATTTTTTCAATGCTAATAAAATTATTGTCTTATCCTGGTTGGTTCAGTTTTTGCTCAACTATATTAAGTTCGGGTTGGATTCTAGGTCCAGTTTGGGTCCGAATTGGTCAGGTTTCATCTAGGTCAGGTTAGGGTACAGGTTGGGTCAGTTTGGTTTGGTTCCATGTTCGGGTTAATGTGTCTCGATGGGTCCAAGTTAGTGGATTCCGGTCTTGGTCAACAGCATAGGTCCAGCCGTCCAGGTTGGCTGGTTCATGTCTAGGTCAACAGGGTTGGATCCTGTAGTACCCCGTCCTGCTCAGTCAATCGGAGGAATCGAAACGCCGACGGCGTTCGGATTTAGCCTTACAACGGATGTTCGAAGGCTCGCTCGGTCAAGGCGACCGCTCGCTCAGGTGGGGTAGTTTCGGTGAACTCGCCTCATCTTTGCCTTCACATAATAAATCGCATATTTTCAACTTGCACAAGTAGGCTTGATAATAAAAGTGACGAATCCACATAGCTAAAGGAAATAATCCCGACGGGTCGAATTGAGTTAGAATATGGAAAGGTACAACGGTCGATTTAGAGTTGGTACACGGTGTGCTTTGAAAATGACACTCGGTCCTTCGTCCCGTAGCTTAGGGGAAGGAAATATTGGTCTTTGACACAAACTGTGAGTTAGCCTAAGTCATAGGCATCGCCCGCTTAAATGCTCGATAAAACATGCACGCTTCCACGATGCAAGGCTTGACATAGCCTTTTCTCGTCCCTTGGGTTAAGTTGTAGGCTTGATTAAGTTAGGCAAAGGGATGGTGGTCGACCTAAGACATTCCAAGCACGGTCCTATGAGTTCTACGGCTGAGTATAGCCATGAAGTCCCACGGTTTCAAAGCTAGTCGTATGGAGTATGAGTTGGGAAATAGTGTCGCGTGAGCACGATGGGCCTAAGGCACGATGCACGGACTTAGTGTTTAAGGTATGAACCACGATTGATTTAATGAGTTTTTGAAGAAAGGACTATCGAATAGGCATTGAGTTGAATAAAATGATATGGTAACATGGAAAGAATGCTCGCGACCGTGGATCGTCAAGGGGTCCTTGAGGGGTCTCAAGAATAGAAGACTTGAACTTGGTTTTGGAAAGAGATGATAACACTGAGAGTACAATGACTGTGTGAGACGTCTGTTTGAGTGAAGGGTCTTGCATGGTCATTGGACAACTTATCGACAAGGTAGAGTTTTCCCGTAACGGCAACCCAGGGCCATGGGACCGTTTCGGCCAAGAAAGGAAACATGGTGATAGCTGTGCTGACTCGATAGCACCGGGTTAGTCGGGGACTTCCAGGGGGCTAGCTACCTTGCGCTTGAAGGGTCCCGGCCAACCGTAAGCTATGTGTCCATGATAGCTTGTCATGCTAGTGACATCATATAGATGAGTCGGCACGGGCGGCAATCCGCGAGTGTGTCTTTGAATTGAGTCGAGTATTGAGTGCACTATATCAAGGAGTCGAGTTGAATGTGTGTGTATAGTTTGAATACAATGTTGGGCCTAAGATTTGGTCGCAACGTAGACGACGTGCTTCGGCACGAGATGTGGCATCGAGTCTTGAGTTGTCGGCATATAATTAAGTTGCATAAGTTGGTTTGAGTTGTCTTGAGTTTAAGTCTGGAATTGTCGCAAGACAAAGTTGGTCGAGTGACACTTAGCCCAGAAGTCTTGATTGGGTCAGTTGGTGACCAAAGTGGCAAAGGGCCACGAGGCGGCGATATGATTGAGTCTTATTGAGTTACGAGACACGGCCTCAACAAGGATTTGTAGCACGGTCACACGAAAATGGAGTCTATCGTGTAGTGCGTCTCTGATTTGGACCGTAAGACAAACACGACTTGATAGGTTAACATTATTGGCACGAGAAGGGTCTAAGGCAAAGTATGAGTTAACGTTATTGTGCAAGCACAGGATGGTCCCCAGACACAAGTATGCCAAGGCGTCCGTCATAAAACTGATCCTAAGACAAGTATAAAAAGACAATTGATAAGAATGGACTATGTTGCACAAAGTAAATCAAATGTGTTGGTTTTGTATGGGTGGGCGAGGAGATCATTCCACCAGTACAGTTGAGTACTGACACCCACATAGGTTACATGTGCAGGCACAGGTAGAAGCTCATGGCACGAAGCTATCACGACCCGTACCCGCTTTTCGGATACGAAGCGTGTCCAAGCCCAGCTACGTATCGAACGGACTCCAGCCCGACTCGAATACGTAAACGCTATCAAGGCTATGGTATACTGCCAAATCATGGCAAACAAATCTATATCTCAATCTACAATAAGAATATAAAACAAGAATGAACACTATGTGTCGTGGTCTGCAGTCCACTAGCATACATGTCCGATAAGACTCTAAAGAAAAATAACAAGAGTCTAAACTGAATCAAGAAACAGGATATCTCATGATAATGAAGAAAAGCACGAGAGGATAATAAACACAATAACGATACCTGAATCCCGCAAGCGTATCATCACCTCGACCATCCAGAGCTGCTAACTAACTCCACGCAATAACTAACCTGAAAAGATCATCACGTCCTCTGGGGACATAGCAAGATACATAAAAATATGCCTATCTAGCAGTTTATCATGCAATAAAGAAAATACAGGAAATAAATGAGAAAGACCAATCCGTACAAAAATACGACAATATACGACTGGAAGAACCACTACGCCTAAGCGAACTGCTGGAGAAGAACAAGAGAACATAATATCAATGGACAACCAATCGAATACTCAAACCCTCGCCCCTAGTGTAGACTCGCAGGTTTGAACAACTACTAGCCCTCGCCCCTAGTGTGGACTCGCAGGCTAGCATCACCCTCGTCCCTAGTGTGGACTCGCAGGTGTGAACCATATACTACTAACCCTCGTCTCCGATGTGGACTCGCAGGCTAACATCACCCTCGTCCCTAGTGTGGACTCGCAGGTGTGAACCATATACTACTAACCCTCGTCCCTGATGTGGACTTGCAAGCTAGCATCACCCTCGTCCCTAATGTGGACTCGCAGGTTTGGACTGAAAACTACTAACCCTCATCCCTGGTGTGGACTCACAGATTAGCTTACTAACTCTCGCCCCTGGTGTGGTGTAATGCTCGTATTTCGGAATACGTATTTGGTTAAAGCCTGCATGTATTTCGGACCTGTATTTTAATTTCTCGGATTTTGGCCTGTAATTATAATTTGGCTCGACTTGCAGATTTTGGTTTCCTTGAAGGATGGGTTTTGACATGGCTTGGTTTTATTTTGTGGAGTAGGATTGGTTTGGTTTGGTTTAATATGCATGAAACACCTTAACCTATACTCCACCCTCATTCCACCACAACCCACCCTCATTAAATCCCTACCTAACTTTCTCTCTCCTCCATAATTTTCATTAATTCCTCCATCTTCTTCTTCCTCCTTCCTCCACCAACACCATTGTTCTATTAACCTTTGATCTAGTTGGCATTTTGTGATTTAGAGTCTCCATTGTTTTAGATCTAAGTTTTAATTATTTTTGGATTTCTTTGATTTTGATCTATTAAACTTTGATTTTTGCTTATTTTGAGGCTTTCATGTGGAAGAGAATTCAATTTTACACAAGATAGAACCTTAAAAATTCAAATTTTGTTTTGATTTGGCCAAGATATGAAGAATTGAATTTTGGTGTTCTTGAGAGTTTTCTCTCGGTTTGGAGAAGAAGACCCCCCTCGGCCTGCACTCTTTAGCGCAGGGCTGACTTGCGCTCAGCCCCCTGGGCTGAACCGCGCAGCCTTCCTCGGTCGGCGCTCTTTAGCGCTGGCTGACCAGCGCTGCTTGTCCCTTGGCGAACTGTGCACCCCTCCCTATGCGCCACCGGCCCCTGCGCCCTTGGCCCCTGCGCCCTTGGCCTCTGCGCCACCGGCCCCTGCGCCCTTGGCCCCTGTGCCCTTGGCCTCTGTGCCACCGGCCCCTGCGACCTTGGCCTCTGCGCCACCGGCCCCTGCGTCCTTAGTCCCTGCGTCCTTGGCCTCTGCGCCACCGGCACCTGCGCCCTTGGCCCCTGCGCCCTTGGCCTCTACGCCACCGGCCCCTGCGCCCTTGGCCTCTGCGCCACCAGCCCCTGTGCCATTGGCCCCCTGCGCCATCCATCCCCCGGTGCACTTGGCCCCCTGCGCCATTCATTCCCCGACGCACTTGACCCCTGCGCCATCCGCCCCCTCTGCGGAACCCACTTACCCATGATGGTTGGTTTATTTCTTGGACTTGGCTTCTATTTCGTAGATTGGGTTTTGAGATCTTATCCCACACAGCACGACTATCTTGACCCAACACGACCTGGCACGGTTTTCGATGATTTTGCTTATGACTAATATATTTTTCCTGATTTCTGAGAAGTATGATTTTAGTACCTCTGATCTTCTTGATAGTGACCCGATGACTTGTAACCTGTGATTCATGATTAATCTCTGCAACCAGATATTTGATAGTGGCCCGTGGCGGCGCACTCTTGACTCGTGACTTGTAACTTGACTTGACTTGATGTCGTTGCGATGGCTAACTTGACTCTTGTAACTAACTCTGACATCGTGGGTGTTCCTGCTTGCTTGCTTGCGAAATCCACTTGTCTTGTCTTGCATCATGTCTAGGACGTGACTCCCTGGTTCCCACGGTCAGGGATTCGAACTGAATCTGGATTAGGCTAATGACTAGATCAAACTATAGTTCATGGAGGATTTCCAGTCACAGGCAATCTCGTTATCTGGGCGCTTTAATTGGACTTGTAGCTTGCCGACGAGTAGAGCACATTTCTAGCACACTGTCATGTGTTGCACCCTCTAAGTCACCTAAGGATATATCATCTCCTGGGAGATGTACCCAACCATACTCTCAACCCGCGGAAGGATAACTGGATTGTCTGCAGGGCTTGGGGCTGGGAAATTCTCCTTACATCTTGTTAGTAATTAGGCTTGTGATAACCCTAGTTAGTTAAAGTAGTAAGCCGTAGTAATTGCTTGGCCGCTTGTGAATGGATGGTGTCCAGCCTGGTCTAAGTCTCGTCTAAGTCCCTATACCTGGTACTCCTGTACATGATTGTTTTACTTATCTTAAATAATAAATGGACATGGACAAGTGCTATTCAGGCGAAGGGTTACAACCCCGGTCCTTGTTTGGTTTACGGATTGTAATCTGGCTCCCGGAATGGTTCCATGTCCCTAGTCGTTTATTGTCCTGCTGTACTTTTATTATCTGTACTTTTCTTCTATTTTCTTATGTTCTGATATGCTAGTTTTATTCTTATTTCGTGGCCTCCTTTGTGGCACTTGCTCTTTCTGGGGTTTCATCCAGCTGGTTTTGTGTGGCCAGATTTTGGAGCAGCTCCCGAGGATCGACCGAACCTCCAGCCCGATGGTGGCAACTAGAAGGAATCCGGGCTACGAGTGGGTTTCCTATTTTGTTTCACTCACTCTATTGTAAAATTATTCTTTTGAGGCGTTTAGCCGACGAGCACTGTTAGCTCGATGCACATTTACTTACTGTCTGCCTACGGGTTGTAAACATGATTAACAAATCCTAGGGTTGATCATGTATGACTTAACTCTTGCTAGTCCTCGCATTTTGTACGACTAACTTCATGATCAGTTGAATATGTAATATTTGGGACGCCTTTTATTGTATATTTGGTGGTCTAATATCTTGTAATTATATTACTTGCTTGAGATTGAGACAATAGGCTTGACCTTAAGAGACCGTTGTCTTGTAGTAAACCCTCATATCTAGACAGCCGTGATTGTATAGCGAGGTGATTTCCATTTTAATATACGTAGCTGGCTATGTTCGCACCCGCTCTCCAGTATTCTGGTTCTGGGGCGTGACAACAGAACAGCAGTGGCGAACAAGAAGGATACAACAGAACAGCAGTGGCGAGTTATTGACCAATATTGGAGGTATGATTTCTCCCTATGTATTTCTCCAATCTCCGTTCTGTAAATTGTTACCGAGAGCCTATTAGACCCTCTTCCAAACCCTTCAGATGGATTTTATTCTAGGACAGCAGAAACCCTAGAAAATCGACGCGAACATCGCCCAAAAACCTGTCCAGAAAACAGGACGATTTCAGTCCAACTACCCATAGTTGAAGATCGATTACAATCGATCTAGTGTCGTTTTAGAAATTTTGTTTGAACAACTTTTTAGACAACATGTAGGGCTCTAAAATCCTTCTGATAGTTTGATTTATCGTGTGTTATAGGAAAAGAATTTTGATTGTAAAGTTCAAGAAAAATCTGTTTTCAAAATATAGAAATTCATCCACACGACGTCCGTCCCGCCATTCCGGACGATGTGGTCGCGTACCGAAGGTATCGAAAGCTGCGTAACAGCTTCGTGGTCGTGTGGGCTTTGACGGAATTCAAATTGGTCGCGTGTGCGCGAAGAATTTGATGCGTATCCGTCGAAATTCCCCGTATCGTGCACATTGCAAATTTCTCAATTACTTTGTGCACGTTAGTCGGATCGAGACGAAACTTGCGCCAACAGGACCGTATCATTTTTCTGGTCTTGTATGCCAAGTTTGGTCCAATTCTGAGACAGTTGAATCCGACGTCGTTTTGCGGGCCCCACGGTCCCACTCAACGGGCGATTTTGTGCACGGCTCGCCGGAATCCAACTCTGGACATACGGTTGGGTTCGTATCGGAAAACTGGATCCGTAGACATGTAGTTTGACGACTTTAGAGACCGTTGACTCTGGCACGCTTTTCGGTGCAAAGCGGGTCCAACGGCGGACATCGTTTTTGCCCAAAATTACCGTTTTGCCCCTGTGTCCAGAATTGGACTTAAGGACAGACAATCCTAGCTAATTTGACTATTCTAAAAATATTGGTAATATTTATTTCAGCTTTCGGGGACTGTTGTACGAGTTTTGACTATTGTAGCATACTGAGTGGCTCAGATTATCGGTTTCACCAGCACAGGACCACAGGCGAGTACAGTTTATTGTCTGCATTTCGATATTGATCTTTACTATATTTCATTGATTAGTCATTGGTTATGTGATATTTTTATACTCTATTATAAATTATTGAGTCGGGAATGAGAAGTACCAAGGATGTGTGATCCGACCATAGACCGTGTTTACTTTCATGCAGTAGATCTCGTAGATCGTGTTTACTTTCATGCAGTAGATCTCGTAGACCGTGTTTACTTTTATGCAGTAGATCTCGTAGACATTGTTTATTTTATTGCAGTAGATCTCGTAGACCTTGTTTAATTTCTGCAAGTAGATCTCGTAGACCTTGTTTAATTTCTGCAAGTAGATCTCGTAGACCTTGTTTAAATTCTGCAAGTAGATCTCGTAGACCGTGCGGTGTAGAACCCCAGACCGATCACATGTCAAAGGTACTTCTAACGGTGGAAAGTATATTGGTCTATTTATTACTATTGATTTTTTTTACGGCTTTACTGTTATTTTCAAAACTCATGATTGATGTCTAACCTTTGTCTTATAGTCATTTTCTTTATTTGAAATTGCATTCAGTGGATTGTGCTCGTTCCATTCCTGACTGAAAACCAACATTTTTAGGTTAGCCGTGGATTCACTTAGCTTGGGGAGTGACGGTAATACTTGCAGAAAAAGGCCTAGAGACTAGCTAGAAAGTCGGAGTATAGTCATTCAACAGTTGTACAAGTTTATATTTTCTGCAAATGTAAAACTTGTGATCTTTGTAAATTAAATTAATTTTGTGAATGAGCATTATTTGTGATTTGATCTTCATGGCCGTGACAGCGTTCTACCGCCGACACTGCGGCGTAGGCTGGCTTGGACACGTCTTGTATTCGTTTAAAAAAAAAACGGGTGCGGGTCGTGACATCTTCCTTATGCCTTATACTTTCCATCCCTTGCTTGCATGTATGATTGTATGATTGAACTGCTTAGTGTTGTTGTTGGTGCTTAGTTCAGCTTGCCGTGGCAGTCTCTAGCTCCTTGATTAAATTTCGAGGACAGAATTCTTTTAAGGTGGATAGAGTTGTAGTGCTCGTATTTCGGAATACGTATTTGGTTAAAGCTTGCATGTATTTTGGACCTGTATTTTAATTTCTCAGATTTTGGCCTGTAATTGTAATTTGGCTCGACTTGCAGATTTTGGTTTCCTTGAAGGATGGGTTTTGACATGGCTTTATTTTATTTTATGGAGTAGGATTGGTTTGGTTTGGTTTAATATGCATGGAACACCTTAACCTATACTCCACCCTCATTCCACCATAACCCACCCTCATTAAATCCCCACCTAACTTTCTCTCTCCTCCATAATTTCCATTAATTCCTCCATCTTCTTCTTCCTCCTTCCTCCACCAACAACATAGGCAAGTGCACCTTGCCACCAAATAAGCACTATATTTTATTTGTTCATTAGCTAGATTAGGCCATGGAGAACAATATTAGAACTTGGCATTTTATGATTTGGAGTCTCCATTGTTCTAGATCTAAGTTTTAATTATTTTCGGATTTTCTTGATTTTGATCTATTAAACATTGATTTTTGCTTGTTTTGAGGCTTCTATGTGGAAGAGAATTCAATTTTACACAAGATATAACCTTGAAAATCCAGATTTCGTTTTGATTTGGCCAAGATATGAAGAATTGAATCTTGGTGTTCTTGAGAGTTTTCTCTCGGTTTGGAGAAGAAGACCCCCCTCGGCCAGCGCTCTTTAGCGCAGGGCTGACTTGCGCTCAGCCCCCTGGGCTGAACCGTGCAGCCTTCCTCGGCCGGCGCTCTTTAGCGCTGGCTGACCAGCGCAGCTTGCCCCTTGGCGAACTACGCACCCCTCCCCATGCGCCACCGGCCCCTGCGCCCTTGGCCCCTGCGCCACCGGCCCCTGCGCCCTTGGCCTCTGCGCCACCGGCCCCTGCGTCCTTGGCCCCTGCGCCCTTGGCCTCTGCGCCACCAGCCCCTGCGCCCTTGGCCTCCTGCGCCATCGATCCCCCGGCGTACTTGGCCCCCTGCGCCATCCATTCCTCGGCGCACTTGACCCCTGCGCCATCCGCCCCCTCTGTGCAACCCACTTGCCCATGATGGTTTGCTTTATTTCTTGAACTTGGCTTCTTTTTCGTGGATTGGGTTTTGAGATCTTGTCCCACACAGCACGACTATCTTGACCCAACACGACATGGCACGGTTTTCGATGTTTTTGCTTATGACTAATACGTTTTTCCTGATTTCTGAGAAATATGATTTTAGTACCTCTGATCTTCTTGATAGTGACCCGATGACTTGTAACCTGTGATTCATGATTATTCTCTGCAACCAGATATTTGATAGTGGCCCGTGGCGGCGCACTCTTGACTCGTGACTTGTAACTTGACTTGACTTGACTTGATGTCGTTGCGATAGCTAACTTGACTCTTGTAACTAACTCTGACACCGTGGGTGTTCCTGCTTGCTTGCTTGCGAAATTCACTTGTCTTGTCTTGCATCATGTCTAGGACGTGACTCCCTGGTTCCCATGGTCAGGGATTCACACTGAATATGGATTAGGCTAATGACTAGATCAAACTATAGTTCATGGAGGATTTTCAGTCACAGGCAATCTCGTTATCTGGGCGCTTTAATTAGACTTGTAGCTTGCCGACGAGTAGAGCACATTTCCAGCACACTGTCATGTGTTGCACCCTCTAAGTCACCTAAGGGTATATCGTCTCCTGGGCGATGTACCCAACCATACTCTCAACCCGCGGAAGGATAACTGGATAGTCTGCAGGGCTTGGGGCTAGGAAATTCTCATTGCATCTTGTTAGTAATTAGGCTTGTGATAACCCTAGTTAGTTAAAGTAGTAAGCCATAGTAATTGCTTGGCCGCTTGTGAATGGATGGTGTCCAGCCTGGTCTAAGTCTCGTCTAAGTCCCTATACCTGGTACTCCTGTAGATGATTGTTTTACTTATCTTAAACAATAAATAGACAGGGACAAGTGCTATTCAGGCGAAGGGTTACAACCCCAGTCCTTGTTTGGTTTACGGGTTGTAATCTGGCTCCCGGAATGGTTCCATGTTCCTAGTCGTTTATTGTCCTGCTGTACTTTTATTACCTGTACTTTCCTTTCATTTTCTTATGTTCTGATATACTGGTTTTGTTCTTATTTCGTGGCCTCCTTTGTGGCACTTGCTCTTTCTGGGGTTTGACCCAGCTAGTTTTGTGTGGCCAGATTTTGGAGCAGCTCCCGAGGATCTACCGAACCTCCAGCCCGATGGTGGCAACTAGAAGGAATCCGGGCTACGAGTGGGTTTCCTATTTTGTTTCACTCACTCTATTGTAAAATTATTCTTTTGAGGCGTTTAGCCGATGAGCACCTGTTAGCTCGATGCACATTTACTTACTGTCTGCCTACGGGTTGTAAACATGATTAACAAATCCTAGGGTTGATCATGTATGACTTAACTCTTGCTAGTCCTCGCATTTTGTACGACTAGCTTCATGATCAGCTAAATATGTAATATTTGGGACGCCTTTTATTGTATATTTGGTGGTCTAACATCTTGTAATTATATTACTTGCTTGAGATTGAGACAATAGGCTTGATCTTAAGAGACCGTTGGCTTGTAGTAAACCCTCATATCTAGACAGCCGTGACCGTATAGCGAGGTGGTTTCCATTTCAATATACGTAGCTGGCTATGTTCGCCCTCGCTCTCCAGTATTCTGGTTCTGGGGTGTGACATGTGGGCTCGCAAGTTAGCTTAACTACTAACCCTCGCCCCTAATGTGGACTCGCAGGTTAGCTTACTAACTCTCGCCCCTGGTGTGGGCTCGCAAGTTAGCTTAACTACTAATATATATACTTGTATATATACACATACACACATACATTTTATATATCCAATTATTTACTCTCTCTCTCTCTCTCTCTATATATATATATATATATATATATATATATATATATATATATATAATTTAGATAAATTACATAGAGTCCAAAAATATTGTTAAAGGAAATTATTTACTAAAATATCAATAAACATTATTTAATATCAAGAACTCATAATATATATATTTAATTACAATTTGGGGAAAACGTCTACTAGGTTACTGAATTAAAATACTACCACCCAATGCATGTCTACACGGTCGTCTTGGGACGCACTACATGACTACCTGGGCTTGGGCTTGGTTTGGGTCCAGCCTGGCCAATTTGGTTCAACCGGGTCACTCAACGTCAAATAATATTAATAATAAATAATTAACTATTTATATTGGTCATGTCACGACTTGGCCTGGTTTTACTAGTTAGGACATCCCCATGGCTAGGTTTTCCTGGACATGGCTAGTACACTAGTCAAGGCACACTGCTACATCTTCTGTGCCACAATTCCTAGTCGTTTTGTATTTCAAAACTCAACTATGGGTAAGGTCATCTACCGTAATAATTAACGAAATAATTATTTATAAAAATCGTAAAATCCCCATTTAAATCAAATAAAAAAATATTTCAAAATTTTTCGGGAAGGAGAGTTACAAATCTACCCACCTTAAAATAATTTCGTCCTCAAAATTCTAATTCATGACTATCCCGTAAAATTCAAAGTCTAATATCACCTTAATCTTCTCAAATTTAATTCCTCGAAAATAGTTTATATCCTCCTCCTAATCATTTTGTAGCTATGAAGTCTCGAGGACTTCTACCCACCTTTGGTCACACTACTCCTCAAAACACAGTCACTAAAGTCTTATGGTCTTCTAACTAGTTGCTAATACTTCTACTGGACAGATATCTAGGCATATGGCATATATAGTCCCTCATATCTATAAACAACCAAACACTCAATAGTCAAGCAATATGTACTATAATTTAAGGATTTCTAATGAATTCTAGACAGCACGATTGTTCGTCACTCCGAAATAGGAAGGGACGAGAATCAACGGTACGGAAAGCAAGGAAGTATAGTCGAGAGCAAATATGGAGTTTTCAAAGACGTAGAGAATTTCTAGGAGAATTTTCAAGGCAGAGTGGATTGAGGCTTCTACGGGTTTAGTCAAAGTCACAGGCTCGTATCAGTACAGTTACGTAACCGATACGATATGCTCTGACCTGCATGGGCCACCAAAAAAAACTTGTCATGACCCGCACCCGATTTTCGGATACGAAGCGTGTCCAAGTCCAGCTACGTATCGAACGGACTCCAGCCCGACTCGAATACGTAAACGCTGTCAAGGCTATGGTATACTACCAAATCATGGTAAACAAATCTATATCTCAATCTACAATAAGAATATGAAACAAGAATGAACACTATGTGTCGTGGTCTGCAGTCCACTAGCATGCATGTCCGATCAGACTCTAAAGAAAAATAACAAGAGTCTAAACTGAATCAAGAAACAGGATATCTCATGATAATAAAAAAAAAGCACGAGAGGATAATAAACACAATAACGATACCTGAATCCCGCAAGCGTATCATCACGTCTGCCATCCAGAGCTGCTAACTAACTCCACGCAATAAATAACCTGAAGAGATCATCAGGTCCTCAGGGGACATAGCAAGATACATAAAAACATGCCTATCTAGCAGTTTATCATGCAATAAAGAAAATACAGGAAATAAACGAGAAAGACCAATCTGTACAAAAATACGACTATACATGACTGGAAGAACTACTACGCCTAAGCGAACTGCTGGAGAAGAATAAGAGAACACGATATCACGATGTTAATGGACAACCAATCGAATACTCAAACCCTCGCCCCTAGTGTGGACTCGCAGGTTTGAACAACTACTAGCCATCGCCCCTAGTGTGGACTCGCAGGCTAGCATCACCCTCGTCCCTAGTGTGGACTCGCAGGTGTGAACCATATACTATTAACCCTCATCCCTGATGTGGACTCGCAGGCTAGCATCACCTTCGTCCCTAGTGTGGAATCGCAGGTGTGAACCATATACTACTAACCCTCGTCCCTGATGTGGACTCGCAGGCTAGCATCACCCTCGTCCCTAATGTGGACTCGCAGGTGTGGACTGATAACTACTAACCCTCGTCCCTGGTGTGGACTCGCAGATTAGCTTACTAACTCTCGCCCCTGGTGTGGGCTCGCAAGTTAGCTTAACTACTAACCCTAGCCCCTAATGTGGACTCGCAGGTTAGCTTACTAACTCTCGCCCCTGGTGTGGGCTCGCAAGTTAGCTTAACTACTAATATATATACTTGTATATATACACATACACACATACATTTTATATATCCAATTATTTACTCTATATATATACACCAATATATATATATATATATATATATATATATATATATATATATATATATATATATATATATATATATATATATATATATATATATATAATTTAGATAAATTACATAGAGTCCAAAAATATTTGTTAAAGGAAATTATTTACTAAAATATCAATAAACATTATTTAATATCAAGAACTCATAATATATATATATATATATATTTAACTACAATTTGGGAAAAATGTCTACTAGGTTACTGAATTAAAATACTACCACCCAATGCATGTCTACACGGTCGTCTTGGGACGCACTACATGACTACCTGGGCTTGGGCTTGGTTTGGGCCCAGCCTGGCCAATTTGGTTCAACCGGGTCACTCAACGTCAAATAATATTAATAATAAATAATTAACAATTTATATTGGTCATGTCACGACTTGGCCTGGTTTTACTAGTTAGGACGTCCCCATGGCTAGGTTTCCCCTGACATGGCTAGTACACTAGTCAAGGCACTTTGCTACATCTTTTGTGCCACAATTCCTAGTCCTTTTGTATTTCAAAACTCAACTATGGGTAAGGTAATCTACCGTAATAATTAACGAAATAATTACTTATAAAAATCGTAAAATCCCCATTTAAATCAAATAAAAAAATATTTCAAAATTTTTTGGGAAGGAGAGTTACAGGAGCTCGCTTGGATACGTCGATGCACGAAATCCCTTGGCGATTCGAAGCGTGCGGCCGCAGGGAGTCAAGACTTATACGGGACATAATGTATGGACGTCGCCTTCCGAAGCATCCGCTGGCTCAAGACTTGTATTGAGAGATGTGAGAGAGCTGAGTGTCTTGTAATGTGAGATGAGTGAGCTTGAGTGAGCTTGAGAGACTTGTAATCTTGGCCTTACGCTCCATTGTAACCTTTGTTTCAATATCAATAAAAGAGTATTTTGCAATGACTTGTGTTCGCATTCTAAATTCTGCTGCTATTATTCAATGTCTCTGCTTGGGACTTCTGTGCGATGACCCCGTCGCAGCCGCTAAAATCGGTCGTTATGGAACCCGTCTTACACGAGCGCAAATCTAGGCTCGTGCGGCATCACGCCTTAGCGAGGATGATCGCTCCTATGGGAGCGGGGCATGACAGATCCAGATTCGTTAGACCGGATCAAGATAACATTAATTAAATAACATACACCAAAATAATTGTAGTAAGTTAATGTTGGAATTATTAATTCCATTTATTGTTCATAAGGATGAAAAGAAAAGAGAAGGGACTTTAGTCCCACATCGGAAAAAGAGAGGTTTGAGGGTGCTTAAATAGGTATGTGCACTCATGAGGAGTGTGCAACAACCAAAGGGTTGCTAGTGGGGGCCATTGGTTGTTGTTTTATCTTCTTCATGAAAATGTAGCCGGTGTTGCCGGTGGCAATACCGGCTCGGGCTCGGGCACGGGCACGGGCTCGGGCTCGGGCACGGGCACGGGCACGGGCTCGGACTCGGGCGTAGAGGTGATAGTAGCGCATTGTAGACGCACTTGTGCACTTAGGCAACATGGTGAATGAATGTTGTTTCGGAAGGGTCACGACTTCACGAAACAACACGAATCCATCTATATATACTACATATCTCTGAGTATAAAACACACAGAATCTCAGTATTCATTCTCTCTTTCTTTTCTCTTCTAAAGTTTTCCAGAAAGGTGTTCCTCCCTACGCCGGTGTCTCACAACGTCTGGTGAACCTCCGGCAGAAGGCTGTCTTATCCTGGGTATTCTGGCATGCTGACTCCAAGATGTTACTGGAGTACCCGAAACACTTTAAGGAAAGTGCTGCTAAATGCACGATTCAAGCCTCGACGACATTTTCAACTTCGCAGAACTCAAAAGTGAAGTACAAGCAATTTCTAACAATCTTAAAGTATTTCAAACAATGGCGTCCGAGGCTGCAATTTCGAGCATCAAAGTCATGAATCAGGATCTAGTCAAACTGGATCGCTTCGACGGGATGAACTTCACACGCTGGCAGGACAAGATGATCTTCCGCCTGACGGCGCTGAAAATCTACTACGTCCTCGACCCAGATCTGCCACCTGTTCCAGTGTAACACCCAGTTTTCCAGATGAGGGTAATTTTAAAATTTTGTAATTATAATTATTATTTATTGATTATTATTTCATATTATGATTTTTTGGTGATTTTTAATCATTTTTAAACTATTTAAAATTATGACTTGTGATTTTGATATTTTACTATTGTTTGGTTTTAATTTTGAGGAATTTGTCACCCCCAGTTTTCAGGAACAGGGGTATTTTTGTTATTTTGTATTTTTGAAATATTTTTAAAATTTATTTTATTATTTATGATATTGTTTTGGGATTATTTGAGTCGGGTTCGAATTTCAGCTCAATCCGACTTGAAACGGGGACCCGGGGGTAGTGTTGACTTTAGTGGACCCACACATTAGTTAGCCATGGCCCACATGATAGAAATATTTTAGTTAGAGGTTAGACTAATTATTATGGATAAGGTTAGTGTGATTAGAGACTTTAGAATGACTAATTTAGCCCCAACCAATTAGCCCTTTCCTAATACTAATAGAATAGGTTAGTGGGGGCATTTTGGACCTTACCATAATAGGACAAATAGCCCCATATGGCCAGCCACTTTGGGAGAGGATAGGCTCAAGTTCATTTCATTATTCTCATCCACACTCTCTCTCTTGTTCTTCCCCAAATTTCTAAAGAGCAATCCCTAGCAATTTCTCCACCAAATCCTTCTATTTTGCCACCAAATTTTCTTCTTTCCTTCTCTTTTGGATTTCATGTTTTACCTATCTTTTATCTCGCTCTACCTTAGTTGTGATTGAGACTGTATCTGCTATGTCACCTCCATTCGGAGAGTATATACTGTACATGAACCTTTATATTGTTAGATATTTGACCTAGGACAGCATTCTACCGCCGACACTGCGACGTAGGCTGGACGTACCCACGTCTCGTGCCCTTACTCTAGGGTACGGGTCGTGACACATTTTTAGTGGTGGCCCATGCAGGTCGAGTTTATGTAGTGGTATTCGAACTAGAGTATCACTACAGCCTGCAGTAGGATTAGGATATTTTTGGAGGTACTCAATCACATTAGGAAAAACTCTTAATCCGATTCCTTTTGTCTAAAATTGTTGCTTATTGACTTCCCTTGAATATAAACTGTTCTTCTTTGAATTTTTGCTTCATTCTCAGAACTTGCTTCTTGTTTTGATCTGTCTTCATGATGGTTATGAAGACACGATCTCATCGCTTCGGTTCGGAGGATACTATCGAGAGGCTGGCCACCTCTCGTCCTGTTCATCAGGGCCTCGAGACTGCAGCTTCTGTTGTGCCGACTCAGGTTGGCGTTTCTGCTACATTGGAGGTGTACCTCCGTCTGTATAGAGACTTTTCCCTTCGTTTCCGGTTTCTCTCAGCAGCAGCGATTCATGCAGCATCAGCATCAGAGATTTGTGCAGTATCAGCATCAGGCTGGAGGAAACCAGCAGGACGAGCTATCGTCAGGACAGTCGAGGATGCACAGACCGTTGAAGATCTTGCTGCAAGTTTCGTTCTTCTCAATTCCATTCCCGCAATTGTCTTTTATAATTACCTTAAAATCCGATTCCATCTGTTCCTTGTTGATTGATTAATTTTGTCATGTTACTCTTTTGTTGTGTTTGTTTTTCTTCTGAGAAAATCATATAGGCTTGTCGCCTAAATCATGGGATCTAGAATCCTCGATAGTCGTGTTAGTTAGCATAGTGAGGACATGTAGTCAAATTTTGGATGTATTCTCGGGTATGGAAATTTAAGGTTTTCGCCGTCGCATGCGGCAGTACAAAAATTTTAAATACCATGAACCTAGAGGTACGTACCTTAGTCAAGGACTCTGTGATTATCGTAGCCTTGCTCACTAGCATGATGAAGACTCTGGACAACATGATTTTGGACAGACGCATATGATTAACAGATTGTATCTTGAGAAGGTTTAAACATCATACCCTTTTGATTGTTATAAATGACTTAGGAGTAGGGATATTTAGTTTTGTAGAGCTTATTCATAGGTAGTTCCTTCATAGTATAATGGTATGATGACTTGTAGAGTGTCTGTACCCTAGAGGTGATAGTTAGCATTGGTGTTAGAATAGTAACCCATTGCAGATAATTCTCCTGTTATCTATAATACCAACCAGTTACACATAGGATGTTAGTATGCCTTACAGCCTTGATGATTATTACTACTTTCCCTTACCTTTTCCAGTAAGGCACCCATGACCAGAGCCTGCCTTTGAGTATAGTTGTAGTTTCACCTAAGACCGAGAGGTCTATTTGTATAGATAGATTGCAGATGATATTGGCATATGGGATATAGGTTAGTTGGTATCTATAGGCCATTGTTGTATAGGGTTATAAACATGTTGTTTAGCCTATACTTGGTTCAGTTTTCCATTTTAGTTAAGTTCTCTTCGTGTTGAGTTCCTTTGTGTTGATCACCTTTATAGGTAGTGTGCAGACCCTTCACTAGATGCCATGTCCCCTTGATTCAGACCATTCATCCTTAGCCTAGTTCTAAGCATTGTTTCAGACCCTTATAAGTTTAGTCTGCCTTAACCCTTGGTTGATCAGTCATGTATATATATATATAGATGATATACTTAGGATATATGTGACGGGTTGTTGTTCTTGAACATATATATATATATATATATATATATATATATATATATATATATATATATATATATGGTATTTGGTATTCATGTGCTTAGCTTGTAGGTATTTAGTTATATGTGTCTTGATAGGATTGGGAAGTTAAGAGCTAGTCTATTATAGAGTTTCTCTTTTGCTAAATTCTAGTTGCCAACACCTAGATAGCTAGCATAGGTAAAACGCTAAGAAGTTGACCAGTTGATGACCAAGTACTTGGATGTTGAGAAATTGACTAGTGATTGACCCTTGACTATGTTTGACATAGAAGGGGGTGCGATCATCTTAATTTCGAGGACGAAATTTTTATAAGGTGGGTAGGATTGTAACATCCAGTTTTTCAGATGAGGGTAATTTTGAAATTTTATAATTATAATTATTATTTATTGATTATTATTTCATATTATAATTTTTGGTGATTTTTAATCATTTTTAAACTATTTAAAATTATGACTTATGATTTTGACATTTTACTATTGTTTGGTTTTAATTTCGAGAAATTTGTCACCCCCAGTTTTTAGGAACAGGGGTATTTTTGTCATTTTGTATTTTTGAAATATTTTTAAAATTTATTTTATTATTTATGATATTGTTTTGGGATTATTTGAGTCGGGTTCGAATTTCAGCTCAATCCGACTTGAAACGGGGACCCGGGGGTAGTGTTGACTTTAGTGGACCCACACATTAGTTAGCCATGGCCCACATGATAGAAATATTTTAGTTAGAGGTTAGACTAGTTATTATGGATAAGGTTAGTGTGATTAGAGACTTTAGAATGACTAATTTAGCCCCAACCAATTAGCCCTTTCCTAATACTAATAGAATAGGTTAGTGGGGGCATTTTGGACCTTACCATAATAGGACAAATAGCCCTATATGGCCAGCCACTTTGGGAGAGAATAGGCTCAAGTTCATTTCATTATTCTCATCCACACTCTCTCTCTTGTTCTTCCCCAAATTTCTAGAGAGCAATCCCTAGCAATTTCTCCACCAAATCCTTCCATTTCGCCACCAAATCTTCTTCTTTCCTTCTCCATTCTAGCCAAGGAGGAAGCTACCCAAGTTTGGGAGGATTTAGAGCTCGTTCGTGTCCTTTTGGAATCTCTACGTGTCGGTGTCGCTCCGAGAAGGCTTTTCTTCGATTCGATCTACCGGGAGGTATAAATCCCTTCTACTTTTCATTTCCTCATATATATAGGTCTATTTTGAACCCATAGGAATGACCCCCATGGTTGTATCTCCATTTCGTGTCCATTTGGAGGTCATAGGAGTGTCCTTTGTGTTGTGATTGTGTCCTAGTGGAAAAAAAACCCTATTTTGGACACTTGTGTGCATATATATATATATATATATATTTATTTATTTATGTGTGTGGTTAGATGGTTAGAGAGTGGATTGATCTTATTTAGGATGGTTAGAATGAGTTTCATTTGGATACCTATGTTTGTATCCAAGTATCTTGGCCTATATGTGTTCTTTTGTCAAATCCGTCATAATTTTTATCCACATTTTTATTAACCAAAGCAAATTAGAAATGTCATAACTTTTAGGTTAGAACTCCGATTTATCTCCCATTTTTTTTAAAAGAACCGTATCAAAGTTAGATTTCCAAATATATATTTTAATAAGCCAAATTCTTTCTGTAACTTTCTGTAAAATTGTTTGAGTGTCAGCTGTACGAAAGACGAACGCGTTTCGGTATTTTCGCGATTCCGGGAGCTTCCGGACACGAAAATGCGATCCTTTAAAGTTTCGGAAAGCTAACACGAAGAGATACAACATACTTTAATCCTAGAATTTAATGAATGCCCAATTGGTACAGTATTGGTTTTAAGTAGAAGAGTGACTATACGATATATGCATTTTGTGTAACCTATGAACCTATGTAGTATGAATATTAAATGAATATAGAGTATGTAATGCATGATATGTTAGATGAATGAAATGATATATATATATGATATATATTCTCTTTACATTAATTTATATATATGGTTGAATGCAAGCATGTAGGAATGCTATTAATATAATGCATATAAGCAATGCATGAATGAAAGAATGATATACAATGTATGCATGAAAGTATATAATGAATGCTAGATATGAATGCAAGATATATATGTAATGATAGATATGAATGCATAATTATAAATATTGTAATGCAATATATAATGATAACATGTATGGTAATGTAGAGTATATGATACAAGCATGAATGAATGGAGGAAATACATGTATATAGGTAATATAGAATGTAATATATGAAAGGAATAATTGATAATATATAACATGATATGTAGGTAATACAAGGTATGAAATATATGATGTGTGTATGTTTGTATGTCTCTATGTTAATGTATGAAATGATATGAATATACAATGTATGCATATGTATAAAACATGTAGGTAATGCATAGATGAATGAATGAAATGAATGTTTGCAATATGTTAATATAAATACAAGTATCTAATATGCATGAATGTAAGTATAATATAATACAAGTATACATGTATGTATCATGTAAATGTAATATACATGATATGTATGTATGCATGTATACAAGGTAAGTATGTATGTATGTATTTCTATAAACTGAGTTAACCTATAACCTTTTACACACATGCATTCATACACCCTTTGATATCATGTATCCCATATCACATACACCTACCTATCACTAAATTTTAGAACATTAACACATATCCTTTCACACACATGCCAAACACACACATACTCACTTACTCTTTTACCTCTCTTTCTCTCTCTCTCTCTCTATATATATATATATATATATATGTATGTGCCTATATATATAGCTTTCCTATATATATCTATGTATATGAATATGTGAATGTGAATAATATATATACATTATATGACAAAGTTGTGTGCCTTGTTAGCTTATGGTTTAGTTTTGTGCTTGGTTTAGCAAGTGACTTAGGCTATGAGTTAGTAGCTATCTTGGATACTTAATTTACATATACTTAGTTTGTTTAGACCTAGAATAACTTGTTTGACCTAATTTAGACTTGTTAGACCTAGTTTGACCATAGTTGACCTAGGTTTGACTTTCAGGGTTGACCAAGTTGACCAAGAGTTGACTTTGGTCTAGATTGACCTAGAATCATGTAGAATGCATAGTAGAACTTCATATTGTCATTTTGGACTTGTTGTGACTTGTGATGTTCTGATTAGGAGCCAGCCACCTCTCATCGGACAGTATATTTACTTTGGACATTCAGACATCAGGCGAGTACATTCTCTGATAGTTCTCTCATTTATTTGTCAATTACTGTACTTTAGTTCTAGTTAGTTGTATGTGATTCTCTGTTACAACACGTATGGATATTTCTGGATTCATGTATGTGACACACATACCATATTGTCTGGCCTCTATTACTGGTATCATCATGTTTGGCTTCTATTACTGGAATTACCCTGGAATCACTTGCTGGTATCATCATGTTTGGCTGGACTCATCTCGATTCTCGTGTCGTATTCTGGATTCACTTGTACTTACTGGGAGGGGAAATACTTGAGTAAGACATGTAGACATACCCCAATTCTGGAATCACCCCACATGCTGGAATCTACTGGAATGATAGCCATCTCACACCTGCCCGAGTGTGTGATGTGCCGGATTACCTATAGCCGTTTACATGTCGATCTCGGTATTTTAAAACACACTGTTAGAGTATAGTCTGGACTCACCCTGGAATCTTTGATCACTGACTGGAATCATCTCATACCGGACTCATCTTGTACTAGAATCACCTGGTATCAGATTCATGTTGTCTGGATTTACGTTGGTCTTACACTTGTTTACATTTACTGTCTGGACTTATATCATGTTACCCTGGTTCAGCTAGTTCTATTTTTTATAGTCTTCATTGCTATGATTCTTCTCTTGTTTAGTTATTTACTTTCCTTGCACTTTATCTGTCTTTCTTACCATCACCTGAATATAAACTGCCATTTTTATCAATACAACTGTCTATAACTGCTTTATAGTTCTTTGTCATTTACTTGGGTTTTCTAGATGAGATGTGCTCGTTCCTGTCCTGACTGGACCTATTAATAAATTTTACAGATAGCCTGGAGATTGCCTGCTAGCCTAGAGGAGACACAGTAGAGGTTGTATAGTTAGTTATTTCAGTTGTATTGAGTTGTATTTATTCTATGGATTACTGTATTGAGCTTTGAGATATTTTCTGGGTTTGTGTATCTTAGACACTTAGACTTCTATCTGCTGTATCTCTTTTGGATTTCATGTTTTACCTATCTTTTATCTCGCTCTACCTTAGTTGTGATTGAGACTGTATCTGCTATGTCACCTCCATTCGGAGAGTATATACTGTACAGGTACCTTTATATTGTTAGATGTTTGACCTAGGACAGCGTTCTACCGCCGACACTACGGCGTAGGCTAGACGTACCCACATCTCGTGCCCTTACTCTAGGGTGCGGGTCGTGACATCCAGAATCCACTCCAGCAGATTCTGATGTAGTCAAGGCAGAACGCAAAAAGCACAAAGAGGATGAACTGCTGTGCCGTGGTCACATTCTGAATACCCTGTCGGACAGACTGTACGACCTCTATACAGAAAATCCTTCGACGATTGACATCTGGAAGTCTCTGGATTTCAAATTCAGAGCAGAAGAAGAAGGTACAAAGAAATTTCTTATATCAAAGTATTTTGATTTCAAAATGATTGATACAAAGCCTATACTCGCCCAAGTACACGAACTACAAGTTCTAGTCAATAAACTCAGGACAGTAAAGATAGAACTTCCGGAACCATTCTAAGTTGGTGTTATAATTACTAAATTGCCAGCATCTTGGAATAGTTATCAGAAAAAACTACTTCACAACTCTGAGGATTTCTCACTAGAACAGATTAAAAAATACCTTCGAATCGAAGAGGAATCAAAGGAAAGACAGAAATTCGAGAACAACGGAGTTTCGAAAACTAACGCGGTGAGCGCGAAAGGCAAGAGGCCTGCAGGAAAGAAGAACTTTTTCGGACCTAAGAAGGACCAACAAAAGTTCAAGAACTCCAGCACTGCCAAAGGACCCAAGACCGGCTGTTTTGTATGTGGCAAAGCAGGACATTATGCCAGAGACTGTCGGGTTCGAAAGACCCAAAACAGCGAGGTAACTCTCACTGAGACAGATGACATAATTGCTACGGTGAGCAAACTCATGGCGGTCAAAAGGAAGGCTCAAGGATGGTGGTACGATACTTGTACTATCGTTCATGTTTCATACAACAAAATAGCATTCAAGACCTATTCTGAAGTCAATGATGGACAAGAAGTTCAGATGGGAAATGAAGGACACTCAACGGTCGTGGGAACAGGTGATATGGAAATCAAATTCACTTCCGGAAAGAAAGTAACTCTGACTAACGTACTTCACGTCCCGGATATGAGTAGGAACCTCGTCAGTGGAGTCTTGTTGGGTAAACCAGGAATAAAATCTGTCTTTGAGTCGGACAAATTAATTTTGACCTATAATGGTGTGTTTGTTGGAAAGGGATACACCGATGAGGGTATGATCAAACTTTGTATCATTAAAAATAATATAAATAAAGTTTCTACTTCTGCTTACATGATTGAGTCCTCTACTTTATGGCATAGTAGATTAGCGCATATAGGTATTAGCACTATGAAAAGATTAATTAAATCTGGATTAATTTCATGCAATTCTGAAGACTTAGATAAGTGTGAAATTTTTGCAAAATCTAAAATAATTAAAAAACCTTTTCACAGTGTAGAGCGTAATACCAACCTACTAGATTTAGTTCACTCTGATTTATGTGAATTTAATGGCACATTATCTCGAGGAGATAATAAATACTTTATTACCTTCATTGATGATTGCTCTAGATTTATATATGTATATTTATTAAAGCATAAAGATGAAGTCTTTAATAATTTTAAAATATACAAATCAGAGGTTGAAAATCAACTTGGTAGAAACATTAAAATACTTAGAAGTGATAGAGGTGGTGAATACTTTTTTTTTGAATTTAATACCTTCTGTGAAGAGAACGGCATTATTCACGAATGTTCTGCACCACGGACACCACAACAGAACGGACTAGCTGAACGAAAAAATAGAACATATCAAGAAATGATAAATGCAATGCTAATGCATTCTGAATTATCATTTAGTTTGTGGGGAGAAGCTTTACTTACTGCATGTCATATAATGAATTGAATTCCTTTAAAGAAAACTGGTATTTCAACATATGAGATATGGAAAGGCCGTAAGCCTAATATCAGTTATTTTAGAGTGTGGGGGTGCATAGCTTATTACAAAAATATGGATCCTAAAAGGACCAAATTAGGTCCTCGTGGAATCAAAAGGGTTTTTGTAGGGTATGCTGCCAATAGTAAGGCATATAGACTTTTAAACTTAGAGTCTAACATTATTGTCGAATCCAGAGATGTGAAATTTTTTGAGAACCTTATTACTAAGAATAAGGATTCTGAGATTCCTGCTAATGAAGAGTCTCGTGAGGAGAGCTCTTCACGGTTAGTTGAAAATAACCCGAGCTTCGGATCAGCAAGAGAGTTCGAAAGGCTAAGGATCTAGGATCTAACGAAATAGATTCTCAACTAATTTCTTTTTACTTAGTAGAAGGAAATGGAGAGAAATTTATTCGAAAGATTCCTATCATTCTTCAGGTGGAAGATGATCCTAAAATATTTAAGGAAGTAATAGCTTCGCGGGACTCATCTTTTTGGAAAGATGCTATCCAAGATGAGATGGATTCGATAATATCTAACCACACTTGGGAAATTGTCGATCCGTCCAAAGGGTCAAGATCTATTGGATGTAAGTGGATGTTCAGGAGAAAGTATTATATTGATGGTACTTTAAACACCTACAAGGCTAGACTAGTAGCCAAAGGATTTTGACAAAGAGAAGGAATTGATTATTTTGACACATGCACCAGTAGCAAGAACGACTACAATTAGAATATTGTTTGCGTTAGCTTCATTGCATCATCTTAATGTTCATCAGATGGATGTCAAAACGGCATTCTTAAATGGAGATCTCGATGAGGAGATTTACATGGAGCAACCGGAAGGGTTCGTGCTCCCGGAAAATGAACAAAAGGTATACAAACTTGTTAAATCCTTGTACGGATTAAAACAAGAACCAAAGCAGTGGCATCAGAAATTTGACTCAGTCATAATTTCTAGTGGCTTTGTTCACAATGTTTGTGATAAGTGTTTATACACTAAAGTATATGAAAATATCGTGATATTTCTTTGTCTCTATGTTGATGATATGTTGATCATTAGCAACGAGATGAGTGGAATTACAGAAACAAAGAGGTTTCTAACTTCCACATTCAAGATGAAAGATCTTGGAATAGTTGATACTATTTTAGGGATCAAAGTAATACAAAATAGTGGGGGTTTTGAACTTACGCAGTCGCACTATGTTGAGAAAGTGTTAGACAAGTTCAAACACCTAAAGTTCAAAGAAGTAAACACTCCATTTGATCCAAGTGTTAAACTAGAAAAGAATTCTGGAAGAGCCGTCACTCAATTAGAATACGCAAGTGCTATTGGATGTCTAATATATTTGATGCAATGCACAAGACCTGATATAGCATTTGCAGTTAGTAAAATGAGTAGATTTACTAGCAACCCTAATAATGAGCATTGGAGGGCTATCGGAAGAATTTTTGGTTATCTTTTAAAAACCAAGAATCTTGGATTACAGTATGGTAGATTTTTTGTCGTATTAGAAGGATATATCGACGCTAGTTGGATATCAAGTATCGGGGATAACAAATCTACGACAGGTTGGGTATTTACGCTTGCCGGAGGGGCAGTTTCTTGGAAGAGCAAGAAACAAACGTGCATTACCCATTCGACCATGGAGTCAGAGTTTATGGCTCTAGCTTCTGCAGGAAAAGAAGCTGAGTGGTTGAGGGATCTTCTATTAGAAGTTTCGCTGGCTAAGGACAATGTATCAAAAGTGTCAATACATTGCGATTGTCAAGCTACTCTAGCAAGAGCCTACAACAAAGTGTATAATGGAAAGTCTAGACATATAAGTCTAAGACATACCTACGTAAGAAAATTGATCAAAGATGGAATCATTTCTCTTACGTATGTGCGTACCAGCTATAACTTAGCTGATCCCTTTACTAAACTACTAGCTACAAATTTAGTAAAATCTACCTCGAGAGGTATGGGATTGAAACTCCTTGAGTAAGAGTTCCAACAGTGGCAACCCAATCTAATGTTAAGAAAACCTTAACCTTAGATTCAATGGGTAACAACAAACTGTTGATTTGGATGTATACGACATGATAATATCGACTGTTGTAATTTGAGGGTTGAGTTTATAAAACTCTTAATGAAGTTCAGTAATGTTAACATGTATCTGTAAAGCAACAGAGATACTGAAAGAACTTCACCTACGTGAATTTAGAGATGGTGCCATCTCAGTAAGATCTGGAGTTTATCTTATAAAAATTCATGAGACAGGATCAGCACATGGCCATTAATAGTACTAAGAGAGAGATGTAGGCGAAGAACTACAAAAGAATGTGTGTAAAGTAACACCGATTTTATCATAAAGAATAACTGGTTCAAAGCCCAGCTGCCAAAGATTCCGATAAAATCTTGTGTTGCATCTACTAAGGTTAGGTTCAAATCGAAAGATAGCTAACTGTATTAACATTCTTTAAGTGATGTATTCTGGAATTTCTTTCCATCATTTATGGAACAAGTAGGGGATTGTTGGAATTATTAATTCCATTTATTGTTCATAAGGATGAAAAGGAAAGAGAAGGGACTTTAGTCCTACATCGGAAAGAGAGAGAGGTTTGAGGGTGCTTAAATAGGTATGTGCACTCATGAGGAGGGTGCAACAACCAAAGGGTTGCTAGTGGGTGACCATTGGTTGTTGTTTTATCTTCTTCATGAAAATGTAGCCGGTGTTGCCACCGGCAACACCGGCTCGGGCTCGGGCTCGGGCTCGGACACGGGCACGGGCTCGGGCGTAGAGGCGATAGTGGCGCATTGTAGACGCACTTGTGCACTTAGGCAACGTGGCATCGGGCGAGCGTCACAAAACAACACGAATCCATCTATATATACTACAGATCTCTGAGTCTAAAATACACAGAATCTCAGTATTCATTCTCTCTTTCTTTTCTCTTCTAAAGTTTTCTAGAAAGATGTTCTTACCTACGCCGGTGTCTCACAACGTCTGGCGAACCTCCGGCAGAAGGATGTCTTATCCTGGGTGTTCTGGCGTGCTGACTCCAAGACGTTACCGGAGTGCCCGAAACACTTTAAGGAAAGTGCTGCTAAATGCATGATTCAAGCCTCGACGACATTTTTAACTTCGCAGAACTCAAAAGTAAAGTACAAGTAATTTCTAACAGTTAATACAATATAACATTCATAAGACTTGAAATTGTGTCTTCCAAATAACTAATACTTTGCCAAAATTACTAAATAAATTCCAAATAAATATTCTAAAATTATTAGAAAAATTATAAAATATTAGTAAAAATTCTAGATTTTATTTATTGGGAAAAAGAGAGGTTACAACTCAAACTGTATGTATCTCGTCCGGATGGTTTCTTCGGACTGTCTTATTTCTTAACCTTGATTTGATGGTAGTCGGACCTGAGATCAATTTTCGAGAACATACAGGCTCCACTCAACTGATCAAACAAATCATCATGATAAGGAATATTTGTTCTTTACTGTGACTGTATTCAGCTCCCTGTAATCTATGAACAAACGTACCGATCGTCCTTCTTTAGTACAAATAAGACTGTAGTTTCCCATGGCGAAGCACTAGTGTCTTTTTACTATATATAATAGAAAATTTTAATTATAGGAAAAAACCACCAAATAGAAATTATAATAAACCAAAAATGTGTTATATTCTTTCACATGAAATAGATTTAAAAAATATTTATATTATAAAAAAGAAATCTCGATTTTAATGTCCGAACAATTTATCTCTACAAAATTCTGGATAATATTACAAATTGTCGTACCAAACGCAAACACAACCTTCTAAGTCTTATATCTTAGCTCTACTATTTATAATGCGGCTTGAAAACGACTAAAAATGAGCCGTCCAAGTCATATGTATATCATGCACTAATTAATAATAAAAAAGTAATATTTATAATTAACTACCACGAATACGTGTATGATAACTAAATGTAAAAATAACTTAAAATCCTTACAAGTATTTAAACGTATATCAAAAATCATTTAAACGTACTTATAGCAAATTTAAATTTAAATATCTTAAATATTTAAGCTATATTTAAACTAATTGCATGGTATCTGAACATATATCCAAATTTCTAAAAAACACAAATTTTAATTGAAATATATTCAATATTTAAACTAACTACATATATCCAGAGCTTCGATCTCTATTTGACAAAGCATTACAAACTATTTATTAAAAAAATGATATTTGGCTCCAAAAAATCCGGGTGATATCATCTTCCATTATGTGGCATATGACATGGCTGATGACATGACAACTGAATAAAGAAATCTTTTTCTATCAAAAAAAAGACAACTGACATGACAAAATTAAACATTAAACATTAAAATTAATTATAAAATTAATATTATAATTAATATTATATCTGTCACTTCCCGTTCCCAGAATACGTATTCTAAATACATGTACTGCTGGAATGTATTTATTTAATATTTATCATGTATTATTCTGTATTTAAATTCCTTTAATTTCCTGCTAATTTTATTTCTTTATTTTACTTTCTGCTTTTATACTCTGCTTTAGCTTTGCTTTGGGTTCGGCTTGGATTGGTTTAATTATGTTGGTTCATCATGAACCGAAACAAACCCCCCACCTACCACCACTCCTTCATTTAAAGCCTCGTCCCCTTTCTCTCTCTCTTCATTACTTCTTCTCATTACTCTTCTTCTTCCTCATAACTCCCCCACCAACCTAGGAGGGCTAGGCAAGTGCCAACTTGCTTCTTGATGGATTTCTATTTTTGTTGTTCCATTGTCTTCCTCTCAAGATTCTTAGACACTTTAGTACTTAGCATTTTCAATTCCCATGGCTCATTTCATGTAGATCTAAGTATAATACATTTTCGGAATTTTTAGGTCTTGATCTAGTAACTTTGTTAATTTTTAAGTTTTGATGGTTTCATGTTGTAGAGAATTTGATTCTACCCAATTTAGACTATTGGAAGTCCTGATTTTGACTTATTTTGAGTGATTTATGGTCTTTTTGGTTCATGGGTTTTCATGGCCATTAGAGGCTGATTGGAGAAGATGAGCAGTACATGCTGACCTGGCGCATGCTGTTTGCTGACAAAAAGCTGTTGTCATGCTGTTTGCTGGCGCATGCTATTTTCTGGTGCATGCTGTCATGGCGCATGTTGTTTCCTGGCGCATGCTGTTTGCTGGCCAAACACTGTTGCCATGCTGTTTGCTGGCGCATGCTGTTTTCTGGCGCATGCTGTCATGGCACATGCTGTTTCCTGGCGCATGCTGTTTGCTGGCAAAACACTGTTGCCATGCTGTTTGTTGGCGCATGCTGTTTTCTGGCGCATGCTGTTTCCTGGCACATGTTGTTTTCTGGCGCATGCTATTTTCTGGCGTATGCTGTTTCCTGGCACATGCTGTTTCCTGGCGCATGCTATTTTCTGGCGCATGCTGTTTCCTGGCGCATGCTGTTTCCTGGCACATGCTGTTTCCTGGCACATGCTATTTTCTGGCGCATGCTGTTTCCTGGCGCATGCTATTTTTCGTGGTCGTATGTTGTTGACTGTTGTTTTCCGTGGCCGCATGAGATCCTGACCACATATGCATTCTCAGCCGCATGAACTTCTATAATTTCTGGGCCGCATGAACTCTAGCTCATGATGCCTTTTGACTGATTCTTGTCCCGAATTAACATTGATTGATATTGATTGTGACCTTGACTAATAATTGATCATGCGTTCCTAGTTGGAACTAAGAGACTGGCTAGTCGTCTTATTGAATTGAATGAATGAGACACATTCATATTAATTATGAACTATTGTAATCGATTGGCCGATCCCGAATATTGGCATACATGTATATGCAGGCTTCAATTTATTTATTTCTCTACAAAAGCAGCATGTGTACTTTATGGTCAAGGCATTGTTATTCCGTGGCTAGTTTTGATTGTTGTATTACACTATGTAAGACCTACAACGTAATCGCACGGGTATCGTTGTAGAGATGTGCATATCGTACCCCGTACGAAAGTACTCATTCTGAATGACCATGATCCACGGCATGGGATTTCACTCAACATAGAGGCTATTAAGTTAAATAAAACGATGATTGCATGGAGAGAACGGATTTCCGAGTTCTTACATGACAGCCCTCTTTGAGACTATTAAGTGTCCGACAGGCCGGCTGGTTCCCACAGATACTGCAAATCTGTCACACGGGCAGGGAGTGGTATCTGCTTATATTATTTATTGTACATTGTATATTCACGACGGGCGTCCCGTTGGGACTCGTCTAAATACATGATTGGCGCAATTGATTGATTGGGTAAACTAGCCTTGTTTGCGCATAGTAAGAACTGAGGAATCCTTTATCGCATAATTTCAAGATAACTTGAAAGCCACAATAGCAAGCCGTAGTAGTTGTATGGCCGTGTAAATTAATTTGGTTGTGTACTGTACCTACTCTGTTGACTAACTGAGATGATCAGAGTGTCGAGACATGACGACCCAACTTCTATCCTTGTTTGGTTGGAAGGTTGGTTCGAAGTGTCGTGACGTTGTGTGAATCCCAGTAGCAAGCATAGATCTATTATTATATTCTCTTATTTACTTATTTAATTGCTCATATCGTGCTTCCTTTCGGTACTTGCTATTAGAGGTCTAACCTCTCTGGTTTTGCATGGCCAGATTTAGAGCCGGTTCCCGAGGACTCAGCTTACTTCCACCTCCAAGATGGTCAATACTAGAGGAATGATCGCAGGAGGACTCGAGTGGGTTCCTTACTTTCTCGTTTGTTTTGTTACTTACTTTATATTTTGTCGTTTGGCACCGACATGTTAGTCGGATTGTCTTGTACTTACTTTTACATAATTGTAATTAAGTCAGACTGCAGCTGATAACAATTGTGTATACCTTGCTTCGTCATCTGGCTATATTTTGTAAAGTCAGATATCAAGAACATTTTGACTGAGCGTTTGGGACGCCTTACTGCTTTATCTTACATGTTCTCTATTTCTGTTTTGTGTTTGAATGATTGAGACAATAGATGTGAAGTGACCATAGTATGACTTTCATGTAGTATGCACCTCCTCGTCTTATTAGACAGCATTGATCGTATTATACGGTATTTCTCTACCCGTAATACGTAGCTGGCTGAGTCATTCCTCCGCTCTCCAGTATTCTGGTTCTGGGGCGTGACAATATCAAATTAACATGAACATTAATATTAAAATTAACATTAAAATTAATATTAACTTTAACATTAACATTAAAATTGATATTAACGTTAAATTAAAATTAGTATTAACATTAACATTAAAATTAATATTAATGTCAAATTAACATGAATACTAATATTAGTATTAATATTAACATTAACATTAATTTTAAAATTAACATTAAAATTAATATTAATATTAAATTAAAATTAGCATTAACATTAATAATAAAAAAATTTGGTTAAAATATGACATGTCAGCAGTCATGTTAATTGCCACATCAGATGTCACATAATGGGAGATGACATCATCCAAAAAATTTGGGAGCCAAATTGCATAATTGATTCATTAATCCGAGCGAGAAAGTGGGAGAGCAGTAAGTACATAGCCAGGACCCCAGGGTCCATCCCCAAGTGTGGGCCCAATCCTCACTTACTTCTGTTCGCTATCTACACAACAGAAGGTACCGTTTGGATCCTCGGTGTTTCTCCAACAACATGTCAATTGCTTGAAATATTTGACGTTCTAACAGTTACAAATATCACCAGAAAAAGAGAAAAAGAAGGAAAACAGAAAAAGTAATGCCATAGTGTCACGAGGCTTCTCGGCTCACGCAATAATTAGGATCTTAGGAGATTCAAGATTTATGTATTCTTTTATTTTTCAATATATGAAAACATTTTCTCGACGACTTAAACATACATCCTTTAATCCAACAAGAATTTAGAGTTGAGCATTCGGTTTATTCGATTTGAACGAAATGGTCGAAAGACTAATAACCGAGTAAATCGAACTTCTAAAAATAAAAAAATCAATACCGAATTAAAATTAGCCATAACCGAAACTGAATCGAAAATAGATTTGATTTACTCGGTTGGACTATTTTTATTATTTAATGGGACGGACTTAAAGTAAGATTATAGTTAAATTATATAAATAATAATAATTTTTATACATACGTTTATTGTATTTCAAAATTGGTTCTAAAATTTGACTACTTATAAATTACCAAAGGGACTTTAAAGTACATTCATAGAACTGTTACTTTTAAAATATACATATTTATAATCGTAAAAAAATAATAAAAGAGATGGTAATTATAATTGTGTGAGTCTTATTCATATTTCGGTTTTGAAGCGAAATTGAAATCTAAAATCGAATATTTTTTAGTATTTTTAAAACAAAAAATTTCATTTAACGGGAGATGGTTATTTTAAATTGCAACTCAAGGGACTAGAAATGTTTGAAAAAAATAGCATGATGGAAGACGAGACGTTGGCATAGTGGAGTTGTGCGGAACACCAATTCACTTGGTGTGCTAGAGTTGAGTGTGGCACGCCAAGTGAGTTGGCATGATGGAGTTGTGTGAAATACCAACTCACTTGACATTTTGCTCCAAAATCGAGATGTCATGCCAACTGAGTTGACGTTTTACTCTGAATCCAAATCCGAGGTGCCAAGTGAAATGGCGCTCTACACTTTGACTAAAACACAAATTGAAATGAAGTTCTACACCTGTACTAAAACTAATTGGGGTCTAAACATGAAATACTGGTCCTAACGTGTATGATTAGCAAAGGAGAGTTCTTATCCCCAATTCTCATACATGCCTCTTTACTCCTAATCAGTAATCACCAACAAGAGCACACTATATATGTGTTTATTATTGTTCATCTCTCCACTAGGCCACCCAACTTTGGCTCTTGTTCACACGACTCATAACTTCTCACTCATCTTAACAAATTCAAAATTCCAAGATGAACTCATGAGTTTATATATATGGGGGCAAATTGTATTAATTATCACTATATTTTACACTTATTACACGGACCACCCATACTTTGAAACCAACACGGACCCCCACCCCCTCTATAGTTTCTACTTTCTATAGAAACCTATAACTATAGCTGTCAAGACGGGCCGGCGGGGCGGGCCGGCCCGTAACCCACCATTTGGCGGGACGGGGCGGGCCTGTCACGACCCGTTACCCAAATTGTTGGGCCGGGCCGAGCCATGTCCAGCCTACGCTTGGTTAAAGCGTAGTAAGCTGTTCTAAGAATAGACAATAAAGGATCTAAGCTGCTAACAGTTCTAATATCACATTTAAAGGTTCATCACAACACAACATCTATAAGCGAAAGTAAACAAGTATAGACTTAATAATACACTTCCAAAGTATCTAACTGGAGACAAAGTCCAGTATCCAAATATAAGTTCAAAATAAAGTCTAAGTCTTAAAATACAAGAAAGATATCTAAGCAAGGTTCTCCGCTGGGGCCTCTTCTGGAGCTAAGGCCAGGTCCTCAAAATCAGTGCCATAATATGTATCATATAGTATTTCCTCCTCGAAAAGTGAACCTACAACGTTATCCTGTCAGGACGAGAGCAAGTACTTGTACTACAAACGAAACATACTGAGCATGGAATGAAAAAAAATGTAGTAATTAAGAATCATGTCATGTCTCATGTCGTATCACAATCATGTCATATCACAGATCTATCATGTCAGATCATAATCTATCATGTCATATCATAATCTATCATGGCAAGGATACATATGTCATAGAGACAGATGTATATGTAATATTTAAAACTGGAGCAGGTACGTGATCGTCAATAGATGTACAATGTGCAGGGGCACATAATAAAATGTACTTCCGTACAAGTGATACGACGATAGATGTACATACGCACAAATCCGCTTTGAGAGTAAGGCCTACGGCGCAGTAACATATAAAATGAAACTTTGCTCGGTAAATACATACGGAGAATGGGGGCATGATCACGTACTCAACTATCAGTTTTCCTATAACCCAGATTCTAACATGTGAGAGATACGAGAACAGTAAAAATATGTGAAAGATACGAGAACGGTATAAAACATGTGAGAGATACGAGAACAGTAAAAACATGTGAGAGATACGAGAACAGTAAAAACATGTGAGAGATACTGGGTGCAGTATAAGCATGGCATGTACTGAGAGCAATTTAAAACATGGTAGGTACTGAGAGCAATTTAAAACATAGTAGGTACTGAGAGCAATTTAATTAAAGTATGTGAAGCATACGCTAGATATATAGAAACCTGTAAGATATGGTTTTCAGTTTAAATCACTGTATTAACATGGTTCATACGCAATTCATTTTCATATGCAGTAAATAAAGTTTGTAGGGGTACTCGCCTCGAACAAAGCAAGAATACGAGTATGAAGATATAGATGTCCGGTGTCCTGTCAAAATGATACACAACCTCAGTTCTAAGCTATGTTCAAGATTTTACACTAGTGGTGACACGACTCCTAACTGGATACTAGCTAAGGGATGTCCTAGCATAGAAAATTAATTTGGGG
>JANAVB010025795.1:4145978-4290352 GCA_029216955.1 Iris pallida
GGTCGTGACAGAGTGATGGAGTGGAGAAGAAAGGAGAAGATGATGGTGAGGGTGGTGATGTCGGCTGAAGCATGTAGGGGGGGACGGGTGTTTTGTGTGTATTTGAATATAAAGAGAGAGAGAGAGAGAGAGAGAGAGGGAGTTATATTTTAAAGAGGGAGAGAGAGTGATAGATATTTGAAAGAGGGAGAGAGAGAAGTCGGTTGGGAGGGAAAGTATTTTTACTGTAAAGGAGGGTGTGTGTGTGTGTGTGTGTGTGTGTGTGTGTGTGTGTGTGTGAGTGAGTAATAGGAGAGAGAGAGTGTGTGTGATATATATATATATATATATATATATATATATATATATAAAGTAGAGAGAGGAAGAGATATTTTTAAATAGAAAAAAGAGAAATATTGTGTGGAGTATTTGGGTAGTCATGAGAGGACAACATGGAGCTTGGGTTCGGGTTCGGTTGAGCCGGGTCGGGTCAAAATCGGACATGGTGCAATAATTGAATTTAAATAGGTATTTATAATCATGGGTAAATAAGTAACATGTGGGGACTCAAATAAATGGGACACAAGCGTCATGCGGGTAGTAGGCTTCATGTGGGCCATGCCCATACTTTGGGTTGACAGGTTGGATCGATGTCGGATCCCGAAATTAAATTTAAAATTAAATTAGATTTTACGGTAGATAATTAATTGGCCTAAATTGATCCGAAAATTATGCGAAGCAAATGAAGCACAAAATGGAGTGTCTGAGTGGGACACGAAGGTCATGGGTGTAGAGCGTCTCGAGCAGATCATTCATGAGAAGTTGGTTCTGAGAAAACGACTGGTCCTGTGCTCCCAAATTAAAAGTCACGATAACGTGCAAACGATGATCAAAGATAAAAGTGTGAATAATTATTCAACGATTAATTGGTCTAAGTTGACCCGAAGTTGCGCGATACAAAAAGAGCATAAGGGAACGAGTTCAAGTGGGACATGATATATCAAAACGAAGATAATCTTGTCTGCTACAAAACTCATAAAGAGAGTTTACAGAGATTGACATCCCCGACGTTCCAGAAGTCAAATTCACGGAAAGAACATTAATGATCAAAATAATAATAAAATATTTATTGAAAATAATTCATTTAAAAAATTTAAAATAAACCCTGAAATTCAGGGGGCTTACAGGGCCGACCAACCATTTTGGCGGGCTGAAAAAATTCCAACCCAGCCCAACTCACCGGCGGACCGCGGGCTAGGCGGGCCGCGGGCTAGGCGGGCCGGCCCGCTTATTTTTAAAATTTTTTTAATTATTGTTTAGTTTCTTAAAAGAAAAAAAATCATATATATAATATTTTTTACTCACTCTCATATGCATCAAATTACAAGTAAAATACAAGAAACGTTATAATAGTAGATATTTCTTTAAAACACCTTCATTCATGTAAATAAATGACCAAATTTAATATTTTATACGTCATTACTTGCATTAAATGAGAATTTTTATCATTTATAATACATATCTCATATATGTACTAAATAAAAAAATTAAAAATTTTATAAAAAAATAGATGGCATGCCAACCCACTTGGCCCGCGGGCTAGTGTTGGCCCAATGATTGTATCATATTTTTGAATATGGTTAATCTATTAAGTTTAGCATTTCATTATCACTAATCTTCATACTATCGCTATAGCATTTCTACTTATACTTATACCTTTGTGATATGTGCATATTCATTTACATATTAGTGATATGAGCTTATCTATCTTAACTTTTATCGGGTTGCCAAAATCAAAACTATGTTTTTGATTGTGGTCATTCAATTAAGTTTAATTATTATGATATCACTAACATTTATGCTATCACCTTAGCACTCATACTTAAGCTCAGCATTGTCCTAATGTGCATTAAACCTATCATAGTTGCTACTATGTATATTGCTTTGTTCGTCTAACATGTACATGCAGAAAAGTAATAAGCAAGATCAATGTGGACATATGCAATGAAGAAATCATGGTGGGCAAAAGACGATGGATCCCATAGGATTTTTCTGAACCACCCGACGACATCTCTGGAGCCACGCACCAGGGTTCCGCTGCCCGGTCAGCGGACGGGGGTCGAGGGGGCAGCGCCCCTCGTCGGGGGTTCGGGGGCGAAGCCCCCGAAAGGTATTCAGTTTTTACAAACTGGATATCTTTGGACAGCTGCCGCCAAGGGAAAAAGCCAGCACCTATCAAAGGAAGAAGCCAAGCCTTGCCATCATCATTTTAAGACTCTGAAGAAGCCTGCACCTGCCTAAGTTTATCTGGAGTCTGTAATGAGTCTTAGGAATTATTGTAAACACAAGAAATGGATGGCAAAATCGAAAGCTAGGGCAGAAATAAGCCCAGGATCATTTTTGGTGGAAAACGGCATGCCGACGGTATACCGGCGTATACCGACGGTATACCGGTTTTTGTTCACAGAAAGTTTCTGTTTACAAAATCGGCATACCGACGGCATACCGGTCCATACCGACGGTATACCGCTTCCGAAACGTTAAAATTCCAACGGTCGGATTTCCAGCAATTAATGATCCCAACGGCTATATTTCTAGCTGTTGCAATCCCAGACCGGTATACCGCCGGTATGCCGGATCATACCGGCGGTATGCCGGTTCGTGGACTGAAAAGTTACCTTGAGCTCTTTTCAATGCTTTGGTTATAAATAGCCTTGAACCCCTTCATTCAAGGTTGATGCTTTGAGCCTAAAAATTTCTAAACCACCAAAGCCTATCCACAAACAACTCTACAAAGCTTTTATTTGCCATTCACAAATTGTGTTAGAGTTATTGAGTTGAAAAGTGAGATCTTCATCCTATTGTATAAGGAGATCAAAACCTATTGTGAAAGGTTGAAGTTGGAGAGTCTTCGTATCCAAACTCTCGGTTGAAGTCGGAGAGCCCTTCGGATTAAAGCTCTTGTGTAAGAAGTTGGCGAGTTCTTCGGATCCAAACTCGTGTGTAACTATTTGCTCAAATAGTGGATTAAAGCCGGAGAGAGTTCCGGGACTGGACTGCCTCTTAGGAGGATACCAGGATATATCGTGTGTCGGTATTGTTATTGCTTCTTCTCTTGCACTTATATTTTTAAATTGCCCATTTGCTTGTGCTAAGTGCTTGATTAGTTAGCTTGACCCTATTCACCCCCCTCTAGGGTTCCGACAGCTAGCCCACCGCGGGGCGGGCTACTAGCGGGCCAGCCCACCTAGGCCCGCCTGTTTGGCGTGCTCCTAAATGCTCGGCCCAACCCACCTTTTTGGCGGGCGGGACGAGGCGGCCCAACGGGCTTAGCCCATTTTGACAGCTCTACCTATAACCATTGACCACCCCTATGTTTAATAAAATTTATTAAGGAGATGGATGGTCAATTTAGTTATTTTTGAAATAAGGCTAGCCTTTGTAGTACTCGTGAATTAGTGTATTTATTTATACTTATGGTGAAAGCCAACTTGTTTGGCGTTTTAGAAAAAATATGGGAACGCCAAGTGATTTGTCGTATTCTCTACAATGACAAATCATAGGAAAACGCCAAGTCTAATGGCGTTCGAGAGCATCATGCCAACTCACTTTGTGTTGTGCAATTCCAAGACCGCTAGCTCATCCCCACGCGCCAACTCATTTGAAGTTTTAACCTAACACGTCAAATGAGTTGTCGTTCCATTACCCTTCTGGCAATATTGCTCAATTTTTTTTTATCTACATACAAATTTAAATAAATTTCTCCCTTCAAGTAAAAAAAATATGTTTTTAAAATCGAATCGAGCCTTTTTTTTTTTTTTTAATGGAATTGAATCACTTATTTGATTCGGTTGTCCCTCCCAAAAAAAAACTTGTCCTTAACACGAAAGACGAGCCCTACGGACCTACGGTCGTCCCAAGATGACACGTAAATGTACATCGTGTAAAGGAAAGTGTTTGCAATAGGATCCTCGTGATGATGTAGAGTGTTAGTTTATTTTTAGAATAAGTAGTTGCTTACTTTCTCGTGGGTCATATATGCTTGATAGTTTTAACATCACCATCGTGGTCTATTGTATTTTGGAAGGATGCGACTACTTTGAGAGAAACACATGTTTACTCAATTTCTTGTTGCATAACAACCATAGAAGACACCTCCACGTTTATGGGAGGGACCATATATTCCTTTGTTTTGAGCATTGGGTTAGTTTAGAGCCTTCCTTAATTGGTTGTTTATAGGGTTATTTAAAGTAACAGTCTCATATAATATTTGATATTAGAATTTGATTTTTTATAATGTCTAACGTTAGAATTTGAGCCTGCACAGATCTCCAAATTGATAACTGATTTTTTTTTTTTTTTTAAAAATGGTAACAGATTTGGACGTTAATCGTAAGTATGAAATACAAATCCTAATATTGAACATTATAAAGACCAAATTTCTAATATCAAATATTATGTAAGCTATTACTAAATAACTCTTGTCTATACATGGAAGTGGTAATGTTAAGGACACACTTATGATTCCTAATGGTGCCTTCATGGGCAATATAAGACCCGTTTGGTTAGGGTGATTTTGGATCGAGAACCGAATGGAGTCGAACCCAACCCAATCTTAACGAATAAGAGATTTTGTTCCTTTTTTTTATTTTTTTTTAGGTTTGACTTCGGATTTTAAAAATACTAACATTTCTTATCCAGTATCGGTTTCGATTTTCGGTCAAAAAACGGAAATCGAATAAGACTTGTGAAATATTTATGTAAATTATTTCAATTCTATGGATATTTTATGATTAAAAATGTATGTCGTTATTGACACTCCTAAAATGTCATTATGTACTCCTCCCTCCAATCATACATGCATTTATGTCAAATTTAATGCTATAGTAGATTTGGAAGTTGAATGATATAAAATTAAAAAAGAGTGCAGAATAATATTTTAGGAGTGTTAGTAACAGCACCATTAAAAATATGTATATTTAAAAAAAAACAATTCTATGTATGTTTTTTAAAGGTCAACTTTGACAATTTAACTATCAGTCCAACTTTGAGCACATTTTGAAAACACAACAATGGTATGTATCAAATTAATTTATTTTAATAAAGTTTAACTATAATGCTAATTTGGGCCAGACCTATTGAACAATAAAAATAGCCAAAACAAACAAACAAACAGAGCTAACACACTTAACAAACTGAATCGCTTATATCGATTTGGTTCGATTTCTGTTTTGGTTGTGACCAATTTTAGTTCGGTTCTGATTTGCCATTTGTAGAATTTCGTTTATTCGATTGTGACTATTTTGATTCGATTGAAACCAACAAATAAAATTCCCACCCCTACGTTTGGCTGGGTATTTAGTCACCGATGATGTGTCCTACACAGCTAAGAGGACAATGAATAACGAAACTAGAGCCAGTTTTAGGGTTTGGATGACAAAAGAGAAAAATTAAAGCAGGATATAATGATATTTTAACATTTATGTTCAAATATCTATTTTTTGAGGAAGTGACAAACAGTTTAATGGTAAGAATTGTCTGTAGGAGAAAGCTAATTGTATCTTAATAATCAATCAGCCTAAAATAAATTCCCCCTATATATTAATTAGTCGTGATGGCTTTCTCTAATGTCTCAAATATATATATATATATATATATATATATATATATATATATATATATATATATATATATATATATATATATATATATATATATAATATCGAATCAATAAACACATATATAACAAGAATGATATATATTAAAAAATCTTTAAAATATTTTTTTTACTAGTTTTCTATATAGTCCAAGACTAAAAGCCCAAAGCCTTTAGCGCCCAACACAGTCTTGGATTTTTATTTTTTTTAAAAAAGGGGCAAACTCGAGTCAGGGTCGGACCCGACATGGTTAAGTCCGGTCCGATTTTTTTAGAGTAGAGGGTTGTGCTAGATTTGAGTTATGCTCTTTGTGTCTGGTTCGACTTGAACTAGATTTCCTAACTAGACCGACCTGATTTAGTCAAGATTCGATCAAATACGGTCAAAATCAAGCCCGGACTAACCCAAGACTCTCATTTAGGTAACTCAATTGGGTGAATTCAGTAACAACCTAAAGGATTAGATGTGAACCAATAACTTATTCTCACTTATCTCCATTGTGACAAGGAGGAAAGCCTTGTTTCCATATTACAATTATAAGTATCTTTATCTTGACAATGTTGAAAGCCTGGTTGGAGATTACAATTTATAAATTTCTTGTATTTATCTTGCAGGGGATTAAAGACTTAATAATGCACCATAATCTGATACATTTATATTGGGATCTCATACACTTGGGTGTTAACATATTCATGATTCTTGTTTGTCAATAGTATTGGGATTGACGTAAATTATATTTGAATTTTGTTAGAGCATCTCCAACCCTATTGTGAGTTTAGAAAAAATGGTTGCCACATAGGAATGACAAACTTTCATCCAAAAATTCTTCTCCAATACAAATGTAGAATAAAACATGAAGTTGACATGGCAATGACATGGCAATGAGAATGTGAAGTTGGTTGTCTAGATCTAGACAATGCACTTCATAATGACTTTGTCTCCACATCATCAATTATGAATAGTGTTAGAAATTTATTGTACCATGTCGATTCATGAGATGGAGAACATAAATTAAATTGCGGAAGCGTACCTGAATCTATTGCTAGGCTTGATGGATCTTGAAGTGGTCGTGCTTTTATGGGGTTCGATCTTCCAACTTGCTACGACCCTTAATGACAAAGAAGAATCCGAATCCTTTGTCCCTCTCTTTCTGTTGATGGGGATGCAGAAGAGAAAAAGAGAAAACCTCTCTTTTGGTGGCCGTATAAGTTGGGGACCATAACCCTAATGAATACATAAATTTATATGTTTTGATATTTCTAATTTGGCCCCTCATCAAATTAGATTTATCTCCAGTATCTACACGTTAATTCCATGACAATTATACCCTTAAGCCAATTTTCAAATAGACCACTTTAATTTGGCTTAATTATTTAGATAGCCCAATACAATTAATTTTACATGTGTGGCCCATATTATTGAATAATTCCAACAATCTCCCACTGGGCCACATATGTAACCTTATAATTATGTTAACCTTAGTGAGCTCATAAATTGTTATCTTAATCCTTAGGGTATATCCGGACAATCTCGTCCATTAACCATATCAACATAGGATCAAAGCGGCATTCGTCACATATAGCGTAACTAAACCATCAATGGTCACATATACCAATATAGCTAAACGACATAGATCAATCATGGATGCGTAACATGGAAATTATACGCAATGTGATCAATACATGTCTATTTCCAACTGCTCCTCCTTAACTTTAGTGAGATTAAATACTTTAACATAATGAAAAATAGAATGTGAATTTTCCATATATCTGACCAGATAAATATCTAAAATACTTTAATATATAAATGTGTCCAAAACCAAATAGCACCCAAATATATAACATACAAACTCCCACTGTATTACCATATTCTTAATTAAGATAACACCCATATGAGCAGTATGCTCAAGAAAGACCCTGGGTGATAATGCTTTTGTGAGCGGATCCGCTAACATGGAGTTTGCCCTAATGTGCTATATGGGCACTTTTACCATTCTGAATTCTTTCATTCACAACTAGAATTTTTATGTCAACATTCTTTGACTTATACAAGTTCTTGTTGTTATTAGAATACAGTACTGCTGATTTATTATCACACCATAATTTTATGTGGTCTTTCAACACCGTACTGTAGGCGCAGCCTTGTGATAAAATTTTGCAACCATATTTCCTGAATAGATGCCCCACAATATGTTATAAACCTTGCTGCCATGGTGGAAGAAATTATGAGTGTATGTTTGACACTCATCCAAAATATATCTCCATTAGTCAACATAACATAATGTGGATCTCCTGCTGTGTTGGCATCCAAAAAAAATGGAGTTGGAATACCTTATGATCTCCAGAATTATTCGATCTCCTACAAAGAGCATATAATTTCTTGTTCTCTATTAATTACTTAAGTAATTTGGCTGCTACCCAATGATCCATCCATATTTGCTTAAATATCTGCCTAACATCCGAATATGTACGTAATATTCTGACGTATACATACTTAAGCATACATTAGACTCCCTACAACTGATCATGAATGAAAAATCTATTGTATTTTCTTAATTTTAAGGCTAACCTTAGGGCACTTGATTGAGACCGAATTTGTCTCCTTTAACGAGAGGTGTCACCTGGTTTGCATTGAATACTTTAATCAATATACAAAACCAAAAAATTATTCCTACTCCCACTGAACTTGTGATACACACAATCTTCAATTGTGTTCATCTCAAAACCAAACAAGATAATCACTTGAAGTACCTTTGACGAGAAGCTTGCTTGAGTTCATAAATAGATTTTGTCAATTTGCAAACCATATTCTTTGAGTCTTTCGACACAAAGTTTTCTGGTTGCACCATATAAACTGTTTTATCAATGTTACCATTGAAAAATGTCGTTTTGACATCCATTTAATGTAATTCAAGATCAAAATGTGCAACATATGCTATGATTGTTTTAAATAAGTTTTTCAAAGATACCGAAGAGAAAAAACTCTTTAAAATCAATCCTAAAATTTTGAGTAAAATCACTAGCTACAAGACGTACTTTATACCTCTCCACATGACCCTTCGAATCCTTCTTGGTTCTAAATGTCCATTTGCAACCAATGGACTTCATATCTTTTGGTAATGGGATAAGTTCTTAAACTTTATTATCTTGCATGGACTTATACTCCTTATTTATTGTATCAATCCACTTTGAAAACTGGAACTTTCCATGGCCTGACTGAAGTTGATAAGATCATCTTCCAGTATCCACAGTCTTCCTCACGTTCCTAGAGAAATATGACAAATATTATCCGAAATTATATTTCTCCTTTCTCTGGTGGACCATCTTAATATTATCGATTCTTGAGGTTGTTGAGTTTGTTCCTTCGAAATAATTATCTTAGCTTGAATGGGGTGCCGTTACGTTGTCGTTGTTAAGGTATCTCAACAACGACTTATAGAGGTAATTCAAAATTGTCTTATTGAGGCTCCAAATTTACTTCTTGATCATGACAGGTATAGAATCCTGTACATCGTCAAAAGTGATAGTAGGAATCATAATTAATTCTTTCTTAAAGACAATGATCATGACTTTATTTTTCCCTCAAACTCAACATCCTTAAAAATTATTATACTTCTCGTCACAATTTTTTTCTTAGTATGAGATTGTATAATTATCAACCCCTTGATCTGTAGCATAACCAATAAAGTAGCTGCTTATAATTTAACTTTGATCTATCTTCCTATTACACATTCAATACAGACATTGTAGTCTATAAAGTCAATGTAATCCATATCTCATCAGGCATAAGTCGTTCAACTCTATTTCTAGAGATGTGACCTAATCGCTTATGTCATAATGAGGCTAAATTTTTATTATATTAATTTTCTGTTTAGTACCACATGACTGCACTTGCAAGATTTTATTTAAGCTGTAATAGTTTCAACTGAATATACGCGATCATAAACCTTAAAGGAACCGTTACCAATAATATTTGGATTTAAAGATAGACTAAACTCATTATTTTCAAATGAACAATGATAACCAGATTTGTCCATTAAGGAAACTGAAACTGAATTTTGTCTAAAAGACGGTACAATAAAAGTGTCTGTCAAATCCAAATAATAATCGGTTCCTAAAAATAACCTAAAATATCCTATTGCATCCACTTCTACCAATTTGCCGTCACCCACATAGATGTATCTTTCACCATCAATTGGCTTTCGGTAGCTCAGACAACCTTGTCTATAAACACTAATGTAGGTAGTAGCACCAGAATCTAACCACCATGTGTTTCTAGGTACTAAATCTAAATTAACCTCATAACAGACCAAATTTAGAAATGTACTTTTCTTTATACGCCATGCGTGGTACTTTGTACATTTCTTCTTTATGGGTCCTGCCTTATCACAAAAGAACAATCCTTAGTTTTATATTGTTGTTTCTTTTGAGCTAGACCCTTAGCAGCAACTGTATTCATTTTCATTTTGCCCTTAAAGTTTATCCCATTAAACATGAAAATTTAAATCTTATTGGCAGATATTTTAACAACATTAACTGTAAAGAGAACAAAACAACAAAAATGACATGCTCTAATTAATAACCAAAGAATAAAATATAGTCAAGCATATTCAAATAATGGTGAACCCCATCTCAAGATACCTAGTACATCATTAATATCAAGTCTTTGGACAGTGATATTAACTGCAAGTGGTACTCTTGGTGTAATGATCAAACGTTGACAATAAGTCATGTCAAATAATAAACCTATCTTTGGATCGGGTTATTATTTACATATAAACCTTATAATTGTCACACATTTATCATCACAAGTATGTGTGCAATTCGGCCAAGTATTAACCTTTCTTTGGGCCGGCTAATACTCGCATGAATTTACACACACAAATATCCAACATCCCTCATAGACTATCTACGTAAAAGAGGTCACTTTGGCGACATCTTGTTTTATTGGGTCTATTTAGAATATTAGACGACTATTGCTAGTCACAAAAGGCACCAAACATTTGAATGTTGACTAAATTTTACAAAATCGAATCATGTCCAAAACCTTATGTACATGCACGTTTATAAGATTACAACTCAAATAAGATAATCATAAGCATGTGAATCTCTTTACATTACTTAAAGCATGAATTTATTATTTGACTAAACTAAACATTATCAACATAATAAAATTCATGCTGAAAATATGCATCCAAAGGACAACAACAATATATAGGACATGATAATGATGCTCCAAACTGGACTCACAAAATTTATATCCTTTTCATATAACTTTGCACCCTAAAGTTCCAGAGAAGAAAGCATTACTTCACAAGGGCTTATTATAGACATAGTCCACGAGATCCAACTAATCCATAACAGAACGTAGATCATTTTTGCAAAGATGCAATTAACAATTAAATTAAGTAAACAAATCCTTTATGTTGTTGGCGCATGAAAATTTTGGATCAGTATCTACTATACAATTAAATTTTCAAATTTACTCAGTGATTATCTTTATCAAACCAATCACATTAAAATTTATAAACATTATTGGATAACTCCAACACATTTAGCCATAATATAAATAACGTGTATCAGTAAACTGGAGACGAAAATCAGTAAACTGGAGACAGAGAAAAAAATAGATGAAAGCATATACAAGTCTGTCAATGTGAACTAAATTAATATGTTACATGCATACAACTTTTCGCCTTAATACTGAGCCAACCATTAGAAAAAATGAGTGCACCAAATCCTACTTGTAAGGTATATAAAGCAGGTTTCAAAAATGAGGCTATTCACTCATAAAGGATAATGTATTATAATATGGCATAAAATCACATAGAATACATTAGAGCTTAATCTTTGTCTACTGGATTTATTACACATGTGTCCACCATGGACTTATACAACACCTTGTTCATAAGGGACATACAAGTCCATCAAGAAACTTAATTCCATTAGTATTATAAAGTGCAGACTATATAGAATATAGATACTTTGTTTAGCTGAAGCATGAAAACAAATACACCCTATATGCACATACAATTCCATATACAATCTAGGAACCAGTGTCGTTTAATATAGGCGCATACAGTAAAAAAAATCCTCTATGATCGGATTATTAATACTAACAATCTAATTCGAATGTGGACAACAGTTCTGGCAGACCCATCACGAAAAGGTCGGATCCAGACAGAAAGACGACGACGACATGCTTCGATCCTTTTTTTTGTTATTATACAAAAATTCAACAGTATGCATAAGGATGAATCTAAATGGGAGGATCACATTGATCCAACATTTGAAACCCTAAAATAAATTAGATGGAACGATCTAGGATTTCTAATCAACAACAAAAATTGATTCTGAAACTTTGACCTCATAAATCAAACATGGGGCTTTGATACCACTTGTTAGAAATTTATTGTACCATGTCGATTCATGAGATGAAGAACATAAAGTAAATTGCGGAAGTGTACCTGAATCCATTGCTAGGCTTGATGGATCTTGAAGCGGTCGTCCTTTGTAACGCCCCAGTCCCAAAATACGTAGGACTAGGAATGTAGACATGCCAGCTGTATTCATACGAAGTACATAGGCCTCGTATGGATACATAAGCTGTAAAATACAGCAAAACCATAACTAACTAATCTCAATCCACAATAAATAATGAAATGTCAAGAATGAACAATATGGTTCGTGGTCTGCAGCCCACTAGCATACACGTCTGAATAGACTCGAAAGGAAACACGAGTCTAATAAACTAGGCTAATAAACAGAATATATCAAGATAAGAATATGCAGCATGAGAGAATAATAACATGAAATCATGCACCAACGATACCTGAATCCTGCAGACGCAAAACATAACCATCCATCAAATTTATCAGCTTGGCTATAACATGGAGAGATCACCAGGTCCTCAGAGGACTAGCAAGACACATAATATACATCCCTACAGTACAGTAAATAATATGCAAGAAAAATAGGAATAACAAGTAGAGAAAAAGATGACACGTAAGGGAACTCTACAGATGGTGACATGTCATGAGAATATAATATTAATCGTGGCTAAAACCGTAGCCCGGGGAGGCACTAACAGTCCTATAATAGGTTCTTTATCGTATTCCAGGGAGGCACTAACAATAGAGGATAGCCACGGCTAATAAAACATTCTCTCCTAAGATACTAGGAAGTCAAGCCTATCTAGTCATGTCCAAGTTAAGTACAGGTCAATCAGATCAGGAAAAATATGGCACAGGCATATCAATACTATCACTAGACATGAACAAGATAGGAAAGATAGAACAAGTAGTATAGAAAGAAAAGTGAAAATCTACGTGCACGTGAAACTAGAAAGTAACCATAACATGAAACAAGAATATGTAACCAAGCAAGAAAGAATAAAAATAGAAAAATATGTAAGTACTATAAAATTTGGCAAGGTGTACTTGCCTGGGTCGTGAGCACTGTGGTGACGAAGATCAGACAGGAAAGTATGTGGAACAACGGCTGCCGAGGAACTAAGATCCAAACAAACGTCTCCGGATGCTGAAAATAGTCTATTATCTAATTATAATTAATATTATACCTATTAGATTTATTTAATTAGGAGATGGTATAGATCTTCGTATCATCTTTTCGAAAAACTAAACGGATCGCATTTTCGTTTCCGGAATCTCCAGGAATCGCAAAAATATCGAAACATGTTTGTTTAGAAATCTAATACTCAAATTTTTTTATAGAAATCTATAGAATGAATTTTGTCTATTATTTTTGAAAAGCTTACCTCGATATGATTCCAACAAAAAAAAACTGGGACGCGTTTCGAGTCCCGAGCTAGGAGATATGGCCCTTCTAAGTTGCTTTGTCGGGTAAAAAACGTGGCTGACTTTTCTAGCGAATTTGGAGAATATTTTTGGACGAAAAAGAGAAGGTGTGCATGATTTTTAATATAAGAATTATGAGATACTAATATATTCATATATATATAATTAAGATAGATATGTATTATTTAATTTAAGTATGATTAGATTGGACATGTTAGAAAAGATAATTTGGATAGTAATAGGATTATCAATAAGGCTAAATTTGGAATATAATTTGTTTAAATATTATAATAAATAATCATTATTGAAGGAGGATTAATTTAAAATCTATGTGCTGCTATTAGATAAGAAGCATATAAGTTTTAAATATTAAATTTAGATTTAATTAAAATACAAAGAAGATTTGCATGAAGGGTTTCCTAATATGGAACTAGTTAGATTTCTAAATATAAATGCAATCTAAATCTGAATAAATATTAAATATATATGGTTATTAATATATATTAATGTCCAACATGCCTACATAGGTTTGGGTTGGACTTTGGGTCAAATATAAACTAATGCCAATAAGGATTACACGAGAATTACACGTAGACACTTCCTATAAATAGAAACTTTCCAAAATTAAAAACATATTAATATTAATAAGATATATACAAAATATATATCAACATAAAGGTATTTGAGAGTACTACATGTCTATTTAGATTTGGATTTGGTTCGGGTCAAGTCGGGACTAAATTGGTACAACCGGGTCTCCTAGAAAGTCAATAATCTAATAATAAATCATCGGTGGGGGTTAAGTCACAATTTTACCTGGTTTTCCTACTTGGGACATAGCTATGACCGGACCTTCCCTAGCATGGCTAATATACTAGTCAAAGCACACAACTACACTAACCATACCAAAATTCCTAGTCGCTATGCATCTTAGAACTTAACCATGACTAAGGCCATATCTATATAAAATATTAGGCTATTATAAATATAATCACATATATATGCAAAATTGTATATAAATCTATTTGGATGTATAACATCCAATAAATATCAAAATAATTATACTAACCATGGCAACCTATCATGGCTCTATAAGTGGGGTTGGCTAGGTTAGGCTCCAAATATATTCTCTAGTCAAGTCGAACTTGAAAAGTCAACTGATGAGTCTCTTGTGCCATTCGAAATTAAATAGCACATAGAAACTCGATTGAGTGGCACACCCTTAGCATGTGTGTCGTAGACTCAAAATGGGTCAAAACTATATATTGGGTCAAATGGTTTTGATCTATATCGAGTTTCGAACTCACATGGAAAGCTAGGTATGGAATTATGGTAAATAATCTAATTGCCTATATTTGACTCGAAGTTGCGCGAAGTCAATAGAGGATGCTAGGAGACAAATTCGGATGGGACATGATATATCAAATTGAAGGTCATCCTGTCTACTACAAAACTCATAAAGGACGTTTCAAGAGATGGACATGTCTTGTGCTCCAACAATCAAAGACACAAAAAGTACATATAAAATCCTAATTAAATATACAATATAACCTAATAATTAGAAATACTATAAAATAAAATAAAAAAAATAATTTCCAAAAATTAGGGTCCTCACAATCTACCCATCTTAAAAGAATTTCGTCCTCGAAATTAAAATAAGGACCCTTAGTAACGAAAAACCGCGCTAGTGTACTAGGAATAGTTTAAGGGATGCGCTAGGTCACTACAGTGTCTCCTAATAAGTCAAGTAATAATCAAGCCTAAACAATTTGGTTTTGCAATATCTATATCGTAAAACTATAGATGGTTATCTTTACTCGCTCTTCTTGGTTTTGGCGGTCTTGCAACGATCATGTTGAAGGCTTGTCCCTCCTAACCATACTAGTATCACAATTATATGAGTCTCTTTTTTTTCCTAACCAAGCTAAGTGGTACCTACTAACGCCTAATCCTCACTTTAAACTAACATGGTATAATAGTAAATGGGTTAGGTTAGACTATGTCTGCTTTACTCTTGTAGAGGGCCAATTATTATACTAAAACTACCACCCTTTTCTCTATCGAGTGACGACCATAAGGACGTAACCTAGTACGATCATCTATTTATTTCTATATTAAGGACATCTACCCACCTTTGGTTAAACTATCTCATTAAATATATGATGCCCTATGGCATATGGCATCTCTAATCCCCATTATCTATCAAGCAATCACAATACAATAAGCAGACTAACTTACACTATAACTTAAAATTTTCTGATAAATCCTATATAGCACGATTATTCGTCACTCCGAAATTGGAAGGGACGAGAAGCAATGATACGAGAAAGCAAAGGAAGAGTAATCGAGAGCAAATACGAAGTTCAAGGGCGGTAGAGAAATTTCCAAAAGAATTGTCAAGACAGTTGTGGATTGAGATTTCTAAGGTTTTAATCAGGTCGCAGGCTCGTTCGGTACAGTGACGTAACCGAAACGGCTAACTGGACCTGCATGGGCCACCACAAAAATATGTAACACCCCAGTCCCAAAATACGTAGGACTAGGAACGTAGACATGCCAGCTGTATTCATACGAAGTACATAGGCCTCGTATGGATACATAAGATGTAAAATGCAGCAAAACCACAACTAACTAATCTCAATCCACAATAAATAATGAAATATCAAGAATGAACAATATGTTTCATGGTCTGCAGCCCACTAGCATACATGTCCGAATAGACTCAAAAGAAAACACGAGTCTAATAAACTAGGCTAATAAGCATAATATATCAAGATAAGAATATGCAGCACGAGAGAATAATAAAATAAAATCATGCACCAACGATACCTGAATCCTGCAGACGCAAAACATAACCATCCATCGAATTTACCAGCTTGGCTATAACCTGGAGAGATCACCAGGTCCTCAGAGGACTAGCAAGACACATAATAACATGCCTACAGTACAGTAAATAACATGCAAGAAAAATAGGAATAACAAGTAGAGAAAAAGATGACACGTAAGGGAACTCTACAGATGGTGACATGTCATGAGAATATAATATTAATCATGGCTAAAACTGTAGCTCCTTCCCGACTTCCTCTCTTCTCCTCCTTCTTCTCCATCTCCATTAAAACCATCACCACCACCATCACCATGGCGGTGATGGTGGTGGTGATGGTTTTAATCATGGCTAAAACTGTAGCTCCTCCCCGACTTCCTCTCTTCTCTTCCTTCTTCTCCATCTCCTCCTTCCTCTCTTCTCCTCCTTCTTCTCCATCTCCATTAAAACCATCACCACCACCATTCTCTTCATCACCATCCCTACCATCAACACCATTCCCACCATGCACCACCACCCCCGCACGACCACGCCGCGGCGCAGCCGCCGTGCCAGGCCGGCGAGCACCGCCGTGCTGCCACGCCGTGTAAACAACAGCAGCAGCAGCAGCTCCGACAGCACGCAGCAGCAGCTGCAATACGTGCGCGCACGGCCACCGCCGCCGCCGTGCACCGCCGTGGCCGGCCACCGTGCGGCCCCCTAGGCCAGGCGTACCCCTGGGCGAGCTTCCCTACGTCGTCCTCAACCTCCCCGACGAGCCACGTAGGCGATTCGTGCGTTTTGCACGGAATCCCGCCGACGCGCGCGCGGAGAAATTCCAGAATTTGCGCTCCATCGCATCGTACAGATTTTCTGGACAATCCGACCGTTGGATCGACGATTTATTTGCTCCGTCTCAATCTAGGTATATCCACCTTCACTTCTCTCAAATTTTACCCGTTAATTTTGTCGTTTGATACCTTAAAACTGGCCACCAAGTTGACGTTTTAATTAAACTATTTTTGGACAGTTTCGTGACGCCAACTTCGCGGGTTCTTATCTTCGTCGTCGCAGCTCCGTTTTATGTGCCACCAATTCTGGTGCACAACTGGTATAACCCTCTTCCTGTCTCCTTTAAGTTTTGTTTTACTTTGAGCACGTTCGGTTGGTCAAATTCGACGCCAAAGTTGGCCGTTCGAATTCTTAGTGTTACACTTATTAAATTCCATTTTTGAACCCGGGACTCCGGATTCAATTTCTAACACCACCAGTAGACTCGTGGCATCGTTCTGGCTTGTTTACATATAAAATTTGTTAGATTTGGAGGACGTGGGCCTTGGCACGCATTTCGGTGCAAAGCGGACCCCACAGTCTGGGTCAACGGGACTTTTTGACGCCGGCTCATCGGAATCCAATTCTGGATATACCGTTGAGTTCGTATTGTCATTCTAGATTCGTTGACATATAATTTGCTAGATTTTAGTGGACATTGGTTCCGACACGCATTTCGGTGCAAGTCGGATACCAATATCCGGGTCAACGTGTCATTTTGAGATCGGGTCAACGGAATCCAATTCTGGATATACCATTGGATTTGTATCGTCATTCTGGATTCGTGGACATATAATTTGTTAGGTTTTGTGCACTTTTATTTTGGCACGTTTTTCGGTGCAAAGTGTGTCCAACGGCGGACATCATTTTGGTCCGAAATTACCGTTTTGCCCCTGTGTCCAAATTGGACTTTTGGACAGGCTATCCTAGTTGATTTGACCATTCTGGACACGTTGGTGATATTTATTTTATCATCCGACAACATCTGTAGATTTTTACCCTATTATTATAATCTTTCTCCTTTTGTGGTATTTTGAGATCCATCGATTCTAGTGATTTCACAACCACTGAAATTGAATGTATTGACCCTGTAGATGTTTGTAGAGACTAGCTTTGACCCAGTTTGACCATGGTTGACTACTTTGACTGAACGTCGAAGTAGAGTCAATATTTGACCTAAGTTAGACTAGTTTTGACCTTAGTTGACCACAGTTGACTATTTTTGACCAAAGTCAATCGGAAGTCAACTGTTAGTCAACGTTAGTCAAGTTTGACCTAGAGTTGACCTAGAATTGATCAAAATTTACCAGTTGACCAAAAGTCAACTGTAAGTCAACCCTTGACTTAGATTGACCTAGTTTGACTTGCTTTGACTTGCCTTGGCCTAGTTTGACTTAGTGTGACTTGATTTTACTTCCAAACCCTTATATTGATACAGTATTCCACCTATAGGTCCTCGAGGCACTGTTCTTGGACCAGTTGACATATTCCACCAGATCACATGCGAGTACATTCTCTGATAATATTTTTGTTTTATGATATCGTCTATGTTTCTTGTATTTAGTGTAGATACCCTTGTTCTCTTGACACATTGTTCACACGGATTGGTATTTCCCTGGATCCCATCATGAGATGTTATTTCTCGCTTTCCTTGGTATATCTTGTGCAAGTCTTTCTTGTTTCTTGTGTATTGTATAAACACGATTCCTGCGAAGGCTAGCTATCCTCTCGGAGAATCGCGTGTCATGATGTGTCATGGTTGGATCCACTATACTAGTCGGGGACAGAGAGTATTAGTGTAGATGTGTGGTCATTATCCACCGTGTTTATTCTTTGTAGATCTTGAATGCTAGCCAATCCTACACTCCACGTATGATTGGCCTGATCAGTAGACCTTGTGCAGACCCAAGCCGGCCACATGTTGAAACTAGTACTCACACACCTAGATAGATGATTCTTGATTCTTGTACATGCCATGATCAGTTTACTTGTCTTGTTCTAGCTCTAGATTTACAGCTTACCTTGCCATGATACTCACATGTACATTTCATGATTCTTGTATATTCTCTCTATTTACTGCTACATGTTCAATATCGTCTAATTAGAACTGTTATTTGAGATTTGTGCTCGTTCCATCCTGACTGGATATGTTGACAAAATTTTAGGAGTAGTTGTGCCCTTAGTATTGGACTTCATGATGTTGCTAGCTGAGGTGGATCTCACTATTCTTCTATGTGAGTTGCCTGGTAGTTATCCTTAGTTAGTCTTATTGTTCTTTCCTTATTTTCCTGTCTTATGATCCTTGTAGATTCTAGTTGTTCTAGTGATATTGTTATTAATTCTTGTCTTATCTTTCTTAGTTTTCGTGATGTGACATGAGTACATTTCTAGTTATGGATTCTTAGAAGTTGTAGTTAGTATAGTATACTTGACAGCGTTCTACCGCCGATACCACGGCGTAGGCTGGGCGTGGCCCACGTATTCGTACCCGTATATCCGGGTGCGGGTCGTGACACATTTTTAGTGGTGGCCCATGCACGTCAGTCTTTGCAGTTAATGCGAAGTCGTGGTAGTACTTGAGCTTATCTGTACTACTGCGAGCCTGCCCTAGGATTAAGGTTGAGTCATGGAATATTTTAGAATTTTGGTACTCAGTCACATATTAGGAACTCTTGGTAGATTCCAGGGATGACTCCTGGGAATCTTATTTTGAACTTTTCGAAACTCTTCCCATTCATTCCTGTCCGTCCTGATTTCTGAAATATTTGTCCGTATCAAACTTTATTCTTTCTTGGAATGAGTTTGTGGACCCCAGAGGGAAGGTATAAGTTGAACTTATATATCTTCTAGGTTGAGACGGGAATACGATTTGCCAGTCTCATATCAGGTTGAGATTGTTTTAGATTATATTCCAATGATTTCCTTTATTTTAACCTAGATCGTACCTTTGGGACTTCTCCTGAAAACTTTTCCTAAATCCTGTCTCGGAATCTGTTTTTGCTAATTCCCATTTACTTATCCTTGATTCGTCGTGGAATTTTGAATCTTGATGTTCGTTCGTTGTTGACTTTGACTTTGTATCTAAGATCAGTTTTTATGAATTGAGTTAAGATATTCTGATAAACATATTCGATGAGAATGATGAATGTCTACTTTATTTATGGAGTTTAGAAATTATCGCAGTCATACTAGCTAGCACGACATGGACGTAGAGCCTGATGTTGGTTATACCATCCTAGTTATGGAATTTGAATTTTCTTGCAGCCATACCGGTTGGCGTGGTAAGAATTCCAGATGACATGATTTAGGATGTATACCTTAGTTATGGACTCTATCGTTTATTGCAGCTATACTTACTGGCGTGGCGAAAATTCTGGCAACATAATTTCAGGGAGACATGTATGGTTATCAGACTGTATCTTAAATCGGATCACTTCGTCATGACCGGATGAGCAAGAACAAATTCTTATCATTATTCTTTCCCGTGTTGGTTAACTCTGTCTATCTACAGCCACAATTAGGATTTTCTCAACATGATTGTTTGTGTTCCATCTTCCTATGATTTGACTAAACTCTTCTTCACTAGCCTCTTGAATAATTCTTCTTATCCTTCCCGGTAATTGTTGAAAGTGCCTCATGGATTGATTCGGAGGAAAGGTTCGAAAAGTAATTTATCCTTGTATTACGGAATCGGGGGTTTGCATCCAGAGAAATACTGGCGAGGTATGACTTCGGATAACGGCATCATGGTTAAATATGTTTCTCGAATTCTACTTGGACCAATCCCTAAGCATTTTGACTAACATCTTCTCCTTATTTTTACAAAATTGTTTGGAAATATTTCACGGATATTAGCCAAGTCAAGTTCAGGAACCCATATTATCTGGCATGGCAGCTGTGCACTGCAGCCATCCGTCGTATTATGGAACAAGGAAGTTAATCGTAGCTAGATGCATACTAGCGCGATAGTAACTTCATGTGACATAATTACGGAGGTATATGGTTCTTGAGTTTTTCTTCGACTACGTCCTATGTATTTCGTTTGGCCTCGTACTATTCTTGAAAATATTTCGATAATCTTTCCTGTCTTGCTTGACCCTTACCTTGGTTGAATGTTGATATGGATTGCTAGACCCAGTCTTAGGCCATTGTTACCTTCTATTTTTGATGATCGAATAGCCAAACCTTGTTAACAGATTCTGTAGTATAACTATAATATGTTAATGTGTGATTGTGATGAGTATATTTTCTTGGGGATTCATTGGGTTAAGCTTATAGGACAGATATGACTGACTGACTATAGTGGACTTAGAAACCATTAAGGATGATTAGTTTGATAGTATGGATTGATTTTAAGGTATCTAAGAAGGGGTAATAAAATATTATATTTAGTGACTACGGATTTAGGACTAGAATCTTGTGCTTAGATTTGAGGGTTTATATTAAGGAGTTCTTGAGTAAAAGAGAGAAGGCTCAATGCCCAGAATAGGTTTTGAATGTACAATTTCAAGGAGCTGGTGATTAATAGGATAAGGATACTTAGGAAGGGATAAGGAAACAAACAAATTGCTTAAGAGATTGGAATTTTGGTTGATGGCCAATCATTGTTGATATATACATATCTCGAGGATGACCTATATTTTAGAGTATATGTAAACGTTCTTATTGATATAAAGATTCTAAGGGGTAAAATGACATAGTTTTTATGGAAGAAGCTTGATGAACCTGAACCAAAATACCTGTAGAGAGAAACAACATAGATGATCACAAGGGTAGCAGATTTAGTACTGTAGCCATAGCAGTTGCATGTTTTAGCTTGACCTATTGGATGATTTTAATTTCGAGGACAAAATTTTTATAAGGTGGGTAGGATTGTAAGCCCCTGAATTTAGGGCTTATTTTTTTTTAATTTGATAAATCAATTATTTTGAGTAGATATTATTATTTGATTATTATTTGATTTAATGCTCTCTACCGTGACTTGGATTTATAGAGCATCAGGGATGCCAGTCTCTGGAAACTTTCTTCTTGAAGTTTATAGTAGACGAGATTATCTTCATGTTGATATATTGTGTCCCATTCGAACTTGTTCCCTTGTACTCTTTTTGCTTCGCGCAAGTTCGGGTCAATTTAGACCATTTAATTATTAATTGAATTTCCACTCTTTTCCTTGATCATCATGTGCACGTTACCATGACTTTTAATCTAGGAGCACCAGACTAGTCATTCTCTCGGAACCAACTTGTCATGCCTGATCTACTCGAGATGCTCTTCATCCATGACCTTCGTGTCCCACTCAGACACTCTATTTTGTGCTTCATTTTCTTCGCACAACTTGCGGGTCAATTTAGGCCAATTAATTATCTACCGTAAAACCTGATTTATTTTCCAATTTAATTTCGGGATCCGACATCGGTCCAATCTAGTCGACCCCAAATATGGACATGGCCCCCATGAAGCCTACTACCCGCCTGACACTCGTGTCCCATTTATTTGAGTCCCCGCATGTTATTTATTTGTCCATGATTATAAATACCCATTTTAATTCGAATATTGCCCCCTATCCAATTTTGGCCGACCCGGCTCGATCGAACCCAAACCCAAGCTCCATATTGTTCTCTCGTGACTGCCCAAATATCCCACATAATTTTCCTATTTTTCCTATTTTGAAAATATCTATTTCTCTCTCTCCATATGTATATATACACATATATATATACATATTATATATATATATATATATATATATATATATATATATATATATATATATATATATATATATATACAATCTCTCTCTCTCATCCTCACCTTACTCTCTCTCCTAACTCTCCCATGCTAGCCGACCACCACCTCCTCTCTCTATCCTCTCTCTAAATATCTCTCTCTCTCTATATATATATATAATATATACCCACACACACAAATATCTTTCTCTCTCTCACTCCATCACACACAAGCCCACTCCCCCTCACATCACCTTTTCTCTCTCCCCCTACCCGTACAGTAGCCAGCCCATACCCCCCCCTCACAACCGACCTCCCACTCTCTCTTAAACTCTCTCTCTCTATTTCTATCATTTAACTAACATTCATCTCTCTCTCTTTCACTAAACTCACACACACCATACCAACAACAATACCATCACCTACACCCCATCACCAGCCCAGCCGACCCATGGCCGAGCCCCTGGCCGACGGCCAAGCCACACCACCCTAGGCCGAGATCCTCCCCGACTTCCTCTCTTCTCCTCTTTCTTCTCCATCTCCATTAAAACCATCACCACCACCATTCTCTTCATCACCATCCCCACCATCAATACCACTCCCACCATGCACCACCACCCCCGCACGACCACGCCGCCGTGCAGCCGCCGTGCCAGGCCGACGAGCACCGTCGTGCCGCCGCGCCGTGCAAACAATAGCAACAGCAGCTACGACAGCACGCAGCAGCAGCTGCAGTGCGTGTGCGCACGGCCACCGCAGCCGCCGCGTGCCGCCGTGGCCGGCCACCGTACGACCCCCGAGGCCCCCTAGGCCGGGCACACCCCTGGGCGAGCTCCCCTACGCCGTCCTCAACCTCCCCGACGAGCTACGTAGGCGATTCGTGCGTTTTGCACGGAATCCCGCCGACGCGCGCGCGGAGAAATTCCAGAATTCGCGCTCCGTCGCAGCGACTTCGTACAGATTTTTTAGACAATTCGACCGTTGGATCGACAATTTCTTCGCTCCGTCTCAATCTCGGTATATACGTCTTCACTACTCTCAAATTTCACCCGTTAATTTCGTCGTTTGATACCTCAAAACTGGCCACCAAGTTGACGTTTTAATTGAACTGTTTTTGGACAGTTTCGTGACACCAACTTCGCGGGTTCGTATCTTCGTCGTCGCAGCTCCGTTTTGTGCACCACCAATTCCAGTACACAACTGGTATAACCCTTTTCCTGTCTCCTTTAAGTTTTGTTTCACTTTGAGCACGTTCGGTTGGTCGAATTCGACGCCAAAGTTGGCCGTTCGAATTCTTAGTGTTGCACTTGTTAAATTCCATTTTTGAACCCGGGACTCCGGATTCAATTTCAAATACCACCAGTAGACTCGTGGCATCGTTCTGGCATATTTTCATATAAAATTTGTTAGATTTGGAGGACGTGGGCCCTGGCACGTATTTTGGTGCAAAGCGGGCCCCACAGTCCGGGTCAACGGACTTTTTGACGCCGGCTCATCGGAATCCAATTTTGGATATATCGTTGAGTTCGTGTCGTCATTCTGGACTCGTTGACATATAATTTTTTAGGTTTTAGTGGACATTGGTTCCGACACGCATTTCGGTGCAAGTCGGATACCAATATCCGGGTCAACGTGTCATTTTGAGATCGGGTCAACGGAATCCAATTCTGGATATACCGTTGGGTTCGTATTGTCATTCTGGATTCGTGGACATATAATTTGTTAGGTTTTGTGCACTTTTATTTTGGCACGTTTTTCGGTGCAAAGTGTGTCCAACGGCGGACATTATTTTGGCCCGAAATTACCGTTTTGCCCCTGTGTCCAAATTGGACTTTTGGACAGGCTATCCTAGTTGATTTGACCATTCTAGACACGTTGGTGATATTTATTTTATCATCTGACAACATCTGTAGATTTTTACCCTATTATTATAATCTTTCTCCTTTTGTGGTATTTTGAGATCCATCGATTCCAGTGATTTCACAACCACTGAAATTGAATGTGTTGACCCTGTAGATGTTTGTAGAGACTAGCTTTGACCCAGTTTGACCATAGTTGACTACTTTGATCGAACGTCGAAGTAGAGTCAACATTTGACCTAAGTTAGACTAGTTTTGACCTTAGTTGACCACAGTTGACTATTTTTGACCAAAGTCAACCGGAAGTCAACTGTTAGTCAACGTTAGTCAAGTTTAACCTAGAGTTGACCTAGAATTGATCAGAATTTACCAGTTGACCAAAAGTCAACTGTAAGTCAACCCTTGACTTAGATTGACCTAGTTTGACTTGCTTTGACTTGCCTTGACCTAGTTTGACTTAGTGTGACTTGATTTTACTTTCAAACCCTTATATTGATACAGTATTCCACCTATAGGTCCTCGAGGCACTGTTCTTGGACCAGTTGACATATTCCACCAGATCACATGCGAGTACATTCTCTGATAATATTTTTGTTTTATGATATCGTCTATGTTTCTTGTATTTAGTGTAGATACCCTTGTTCTCTTGACACATTGTTCACACGGATTGGTATTTCCCTGGATCCCGTCATGAGATGTTATTCCTCGCTTTCCTTGGTATATCTTGTGCAAGTCTTTCTTGTTTCTTGTGCATTGTATAGACACGATTCCTGCGAAGGCTAGCTACCCTCTCGGAGAATCGCGTGTCATGATGTGTCATGGTTGGATCCACTATACTAGTCGGGGACGGGAAGTATTAGTGTAGATGTGTGGTCATTATCCACCGTGTTTATTCTTTGTAGATCTTGAATGCTAGCCAATCCTACACTCCACGTATGATTGGCCTGATCAGTAGACCTTGTGCAGACCCAAGCCGGCCACATGTTGAAACTAGTACTCACACACCTAGATAGATGATTCTTGATTCTTGTACATGCCATGATCAGTTTACTTGCCTTGTTCTAACTCTAGATTTACAGCTTACCTTGCCATGATACTCACATGTACATTTCATGATTCTTGTATATTCTCTCTATTTACTGCTACATTTTCAATATCGTCTAATTAGAACTGTTATTTGAGATTTGTGCTCGTTCCATCCTGACTGAATATGTTGACAAAATTTTAGGAGTAGTTGTGCCCTCAGTATTGGACTTCATGATGTTGCTAGCTGAGGTGGATCTCACTATTCTTCTATGTGAGTTGCCTGGTAGTTATCCTTAGTTAGTCTTGTTGTTCTTTCCTTATTTTCCTATCTTATGATCCTTGTAGATTCTAGTTGTTCTAGTGATATTGTTATTAATTCTTGTCTTATCTTCCTTAGTTTTCGTGATGTGACATGAGTACATTTCTAGTTATGGATTCTTAGAAGTTGTAGTTAGTATATTATACTTGATAGCGTTCTACCGTCGATACCGCGGCATAGGCTGGGCGTGGCCCACGTATTCGTACTCGTATATCCGGGTGCGGGTCGTGACACAAGTCAAGTACAGGTTAATCAGGTCAGGAAAAACATGGCACATGCATATCAATACTATCACTAGACATGAACAAGATAGGAAAGATAGAACAAGTAGTATAGAAAAAAAGTAAAAATCTACGTGCACGTGAAACTAGAAAGTAACCATAACATGAAACAAGAGGAATATGTAACCAAGCAAGAAAGAATAGAAATAGAAAAACATGTAAGTACTATAAAGTTTGGCAAGATGTACTTGTCTGGGTCGTGAGCACTGTGGTGATGAAGATCAGACAGGAAAGTAGGTGGAACAACGGCTGTCGAGGAACTAAGATCCAAACAAACGTCTCCGGATGCTGAAAATATTCTATTATCTAATTATAATTAATATTGTATATATTAGATTTATTTAGTTAAGAGATGTTATAGATCTTCGTATCTGCTTTTCGAAAAATTAAACGGATCGCATTTTTGTTTCCGGAATCGCGAAAATATCGAAACATGTTTATTTTTCGGGAATCTAATACTCAAAATTTTTATAGAAATCTACAGAACGAATTTTGTCTATTAAAAAATATTTTTGAAAAGCTTACCTCGATACGCTTCCAACAAAAAAAACTGGGACGCATTTCGAGTCCCGAGCGAGCTAGGAGATATGGCCCTTCTAAGTTGCTTTGTCGGGTAAAAAACGTGGCTGACTTTTCTAGCGAATTTGGAGAATATTTTTGGACAAAAAAGAGAAGGTGTGCATGATTTTTAATATAAGAATTATGAGATACTCATATATTCATATATATATAATTAAGATAGATATGTATTATTTAATTTAAGTATGATTAGATTGGACATGTTAGAATAAGATAATTTGGATAGTAGTAGGATTATCAATAAGGCTAAATTTGGAATATAATTTGTTTAAATATTATAATCAATGGCTTAATTTAAAATCTATGTGCTGCTATTAGATAAGAAGCATATAAGTTTTAAATATTAAATTTAGATTTAATTAAAATACAAAGAAGATTTGCATGAAGGGTTTCCTAATATGGAACTAGTTAGATTTCTAAATATAAATAAAATCTAAATCTGAATAAATATTAAATATATATGGTTATTAATATATATTAATGTCCAACATGTCTACATAGGTTTGGGTTGGACTTTGGATCAAATATAAACTAATGCCAATAAGGATTACACTAGGATTATACGCTATAAATAGAAACTTTCCAAAATTGAAAACATACTAATATTAATAAGATATATATACAAAATATATATCAATATAAAGGTATTTGAGAGTACTACATGTCTATTTAGATTTGGATTTGGTTCGGGTCAAGTCAAAACTAAATTGGTACAACCGGATCTCCAAAAAGTCAATAATCTAATAATAAATCATCGGTGGGGGTTAAGTCACAATTTTACCTGGTTTTCCTACTTGGGACATAGTTATGACCGGGCCTTCCCTAGCATGGCTAATATACTAGTCAAAGCACACAACTACACTAACCGTACCAAAATTCCTAGTCGCTATGCATCTTAGAACTTAACCATGACTAAGGCCATATCTATATAAAATATTAGGCTATTATAAATATAATCATATATATATATATATATATATATATATATATATATATATATATATATATTATATATATATATATATATATATATATATATATGCAAAATTGTATATAAATCTATTTGGATGTATAACATCCTAAAATAAATATCAAAATAATTATACTAAGCCATGACAACCTATCATGGCTCTATAAGTGGGGTTGGCTAGGTTAGGCTCCAAATATATTCTCTAGTCAAGTCGAACTCGAAAATTCAACTGATGAGTCTCTTGTGCCATTCGAAATTAAATAGCACATAGAAACTTGATTGAGTGGCACACCCTTAGCATGTGTGTCGTAGACTCAAAATGGGTCAAAACCATATATTGGGTCAAATGGTTTTGATCTATATCGAGTTCCGAACTCACATGGGAAGCTAGGTATGGAATTATGGTAAATAATCTAATTGCCTATATTTGACTCGAAGTTGCGCGAAGTCAAAAGGATGCTAGGGCACAAATTCGGATGGGACATGATATATCAAATTGAAGGTCATCCTGTCTACTACAAAACTCATAAAGGACGTTTCGAGAGATGAGCATATCTTGTGCTCAAACAATCAAAGACACAAAAAGTACATATAAAATCCTAATTAAATATACAATATAACCTAATAATTAGAAATACTATAAAATAAAATAAAAAATAATTCCCAAAAATCAGGGTCCTCACATCCTTTTATGGGGTTCGATCTTCCAACTTGCTACGACCCTTAATGACAAAGAAGAATCTGAATCCTTTGTCCCTCTATTTCTGTTGATGGGGATGCAGAAGAGAAAAAGAGAAAACCTCTCTTTTGGTGTCCGTATAAGTTGGGGACCATAGCCCTAATGAATACATAAATTTATATGTTTTGATATTTCTAATTTGGTCCCTCATCAAATTAGATTTGTCTCCGGTATCTACACGTTAATTCCATGACAACTATACCCTTAAGCCAATTTTCAAATAGACCACTTTAATTTGGCTTAATTATTTAGATAGCCCAATACAATTAATTTTACATGTGTAGCCCATATTATTGAATAATTTCAACAAATAGAAATATTTATAAAAAAGTTGAAGAAGTGGAGGAGTTGCCTTGGAAGTTGGAAAAAAATACTTTTTATTGTCTCCTCAATACTTTTGCATTGGAGAGTTTTTTTTTATCTCATTGTCTTTTGAGATATAGTTTTGCCACGTAAACAAGACATTGTCTTGTGGTTCATGCCATATAGGAGCTACCTAAGACTCACAACACTTAACAAGACAATAGGGTTGGAGATGCTCTTAGTGTACATGTTAGACTTCAAAGAATGATTAGATTTTTTTTTTAGTCACTTTTGGTTTAAATTAAAATTTCAGCTATATATTTTCAATTTTATGATTTAAGTTATATTTTGGATATTTTTTATTTTTCTAGTTCATTTTGAAAGTCTTATAATCCAAATTTCATTTTCACATCTCTATTTAGTATCCATTTATTTTATATTCTTGTTAAAGAGCACAATATCCTCAACTAACCTCATACACCAATTCCTTTTCAATACGACTAATGTTTAACGTATATGTAGTGATGGACCATATATGTCCCCGAGTTACTCTATTCAGATGGAGAACAATCACGAATTCTCTTGCGACTGGAGAAAACATTCATAGAAGAATATCTCAAACTGATCCAATATGCCATGTAAATGTTGAATCTAATGATCATTTAGGGTCCGCTTGGATTGAGGGTTAAGAGGGTTAAGTGAGGGGAAGTTAAGTGAGGAGAAAATAAAATCATGCTTGGTTTGAGGATAGGTTTAGGAGGGAGGTTATAGAGGGTTAAGTGGGGGGTTTATTTCACCCTCATTTGTCCTTTTTTTAACCCCCCAATTCGGGGATTAACGAGGGGGATTGAGGGTTTTTGTTTTAAAAAGTCATAAATATCCCTTAGGGTCTGCTTGGTAATGGTGTTTTCACCGATTTTGGGGTGTTTTTGAACCGAACCTTTATGAAAATTCCTGCTTGTTAATTTTTTTGAGGCACCGGTTTTGGTCGGCTCAAAAATCCCCCAAAACCGGTGTAATGTATTTTTGGGTGGCTTTATAAACACCCAAAATCGGTAGGTTTTGAGCGGCTCTATTTTTTTATTCCATTTATATCCTCACAAAAATATATATAATTATAACTACTGATACCCTTCCCTATTTAATTTATTCGTGTAAAAAAATTTCAGAACCGCTCATTAGTGAATTACCAAGCATGGATTGGACAGGTTTAAAAACCGCTACTTAAAAACCCTCCAAAACCGGACCCCTCATAACCGCTCATAACCGGTACTCTAAAAATACTTCATAACCGCTACCCCTACAATTGCCAAGCAGACCCTTATTTGTTCTATAAAATATCATGATTTTTTCTCAATTTTTATTTTTATTTTCAACATGTTGCTCCGTACCTTTCTAATTTGTGAAGATATTTTGACAAGTTCTAATCAAAATTTCAATCAAATTTAATATTATGACATATGTAATAAGGCTATTTTTGTAACTATCATATTTTTATTATTCTTCCACTCACTCAAAACCTCCAATCCAAGCAAGAGTTATTAAATACCCCTCATTCAACTCTCCCTCCAATCCAAACAAGATTCTATGTATTGACTCTATTCCCCCTCACTCTACTCCTCTCCATTTAACCCCACTTAACTCTGCTTAATTTTTTTTCCCCTCAATCCAAGCAGACCCTTAGTTTTTCACTGTCAAGTTACATATCCAATTTGGAGTGACAAGCCTTCTCTTCAACTATAAATCCATCCAATTATTACTGTCCAAAGACTTGCAAATATAGTGATTGAAGGTGTTAGTAAGATTATAATTGATGCAATCACACACAAGAAGATTGACACTCTTTGGAGAGTTCGGCACGACATTGAAGAAGGCAGCAAAGCAATCAAAAACTTACGTGGGATCTCTTTTCTATTTTCTAGAAGGAATTCTAGTAGCTCATTCTTTGGCTACTGAATCTTTATTTTCAAACATTTTCTCTACTAGGCTTTTCAAAGAGCCCCCTGATAGTATTTTGGCACATGTCCACAATGATATGTCCAAGATTTCGTTTTCTATATAAAATTATCTACATTTTCTAAATAAATAAAAAAACGTATATGTAGTGCAAAAAGATAAAATCATATTATTAATTTTTTTCGTAAACAAAAATAATAGAAAACAGTTTGCCTTCTCCTCCAATGATTTGAATGACCATTATAGTTCAACCATACATAGTTGCATTAGTTTATAATTTTGCTATTTGAAGATCGTTTTATTTTCCTCATTTAGACATGAAAATATGTGGTTGGAGACAAAGAAAAAGAGAGTTATATTTAAGTTAATCTAGACTAGGTCAATGCGGAAGAGTTAGTTTACACCTTTCGTAATCAAAGACAACTGGATTAGAATCACTCTTGAAGCCATTTTCAAGACTAAATAGCTCCATTTTGTATCGCTCGATACATCTAATCACCCAAAGATTCCAAAAGAACTTTAATCAGTTGACTAATTGTCAAATACTAAATATAGAAAGAACCCAACCAAGAAATTTGGGATCTAAGTCCTTGTTTCCTCCTTCCAAATGTTGGGGAGCCCAGGCCGCTATCTTAGGAGTAAGTAACAGAAGACAGGGTTGCCGAAAAATAGACAAGAAACTAAAATTAAATGGTCCTTATTAAATGTCAATAAATAAAAAAGAAAAAGAAAAAGAGAAAGAAATAGCCATGTCCATGGCAATCCCTCGTCCTTGATATTTTTTAAAAAAAAAAATCTTAATTTCCAACTTAATTCAATATTTAAAAAATAAAAATAAAAATAAAAAAGAAACAGAAATACAAAATAGTACTACCTACCGAATCAAATTTTACCCTATATTTAAAATACAAAATATACAATACAAATATCTTTCCGAATCAATTTTTATCCTATATTTAAAATATAAAATATAAAATATAAAATAAAAATAAAAATACAAAATACAAAATAAGAATGCACTTTCTGTTGTAACCGGATAGTTTTGTATTGGAGGTTGGGCTTCGTCTCTGATCCCCATACAATGATACAAGCATTGTTTCATAATGCATATTCTCTACACCCCCATAATATCCATTCCTTTTCTTCCTCTCCTCTCCTCTCCTCTGGAGAGAGAGCCAAATAATAATAAGAAGAAGAATTGCTAAAGCTATAGCTTTGGTTTGATTGGTGTGGTCATGAGTTGGCGATAGAAGAAGAAGAAGAAGAAGAAGAAGAAGAAGAAGAAGAAGAAGAAGGTGGTGGTGATAGAATAGAATGTATAAGGAGCAACAGCGGTCGAAAGCGTGGGAGTCGACCGTCCGCAAGAGCCAGCAGCAGCACGCGCAGTCGGGCCGGCTGGGCCTCGGCTTCATCTTCAGCTCGATGTCCGTCGTCCCCACCACGGACGACGCCGACGCAGCAGCAGCAGCAGCGTCCCCCACCTCCTCCACCACCACCACCACCACCGCCACCGACGACCCCGACGACGACGGCCCCCAGGCCCCCTGCTACCACGCCGAGCTCCTCCTCCCCAACGGCGACTTCTACACCGGCCACTGGCAGTCCGGCCTCCCCCACGGCGCCGGCAGGTACCTCTGGACCGACGGCTGCGCCTACGAGGGCGAGTGGCGCCACGGCAAGACCATGGGCCGCGGCAGGTTCTCCTGGCCCTCCGGCGCCACCTACGAGGGCGAGTTCAAGTCCGGCTTCATGGACGGCTCCGGCACCTACGCCGGCCCCGCCGGGGACTCCTACTGCGGCGGCTGGTCCATGAACCTCAAGCACGGCTCCGGCCGGAAGTGCTACTCCAACGGCGACACCTACGACGGCGAGTGGCGCAACGGGATGCAGGACGGCCACGGCCGCTACGTCTGGAGGAACGGGAACGAGTACGTCGGCCAGTGGCGCAGCGGCTCCATCCACGGCCGGGGCTCCATGATCTGGGCCAACGGGAACCGCTACGACGGCGGCTGGGAGGAGGGCCTCCCCATGGGGAGCGGCAGCTTCCGCTGGGGCGACGGGGGCCTGTACATCGGCATCTGGAGCAGGGACGGCGAGGAGCAGCAGCAGGGGATCTACTACAAGTCCCCCACCGCGAACTCCCCCACCGCCAGGGACCCCCGCGACATCTTCGCCAGGGAGCTCCCCGACTGCAAGATCTGCCCCGGGGAGGCCGTCACCCTCCTGCCGTCCCAGAAGACCCTCAACTGGCTCGGGATGGAGTCCGACTTCCTGCAGAAGCAGGCCGCCTCGAGGTCCAAGAACTCCGACGCCCCCAGGCCCAGGAGGAGGCGCTCGGTCGACTCCGGCCCGGGGGCGCCCAGGAGGCCCGGCGGCAGGACCCATACGATCATCGGGCTCAACAACGGCAGCAACGGCGGGGGGAGCGAGAGGGGGTTCGATAAGATTTGCATTTGGGAGTCGGATGGGGACATTACCTGTGAGATTGTTGACGGGAATTCGGTCATGGCAGGTGGAGGGAGGGTGTCGAGCGACGATATGATGGGCGGACTGCGGTCGGAGGAGGCAGAGTCGCGGTCCTCGAGGACTCGGCAGCCGCCGGTGAGGTGGTCACTCAAGGCGGTGAAGAAGCAGCAGGGAGAGACTATTTCTAAGGGGCACAAAAATTATGAGCTCATGCTCAATCTCCAGCTTGGGATCAGGTACACACACCCTCTTCTTCTTCTCTATGTTTGTTGCTTTGTATTGCAATTTCTATCATATTTATGATTCCATGGCCCTATGCTACATGGACATAGCAAAACGGTGTATGTATCCATATCGTGTGTCCAAATTCCTGCAACTTTGGTGACTAGTTATTGTACCTATTTGAAAATGTCCGTATCGGAGTCCCATGTTTGTGCAATGTAGCCAAGGGCCTTGAGAACTTAAGGAATGGTATTCGTGCAACATAGCCGAGGCCTTTAAGACCTTAGGGAATGGTAAAGGAAACCAAATTCAATGTTGTGTCCTTGTCACTGTATCCTATCATGTTGTTTCCCTGTTTGTGTCTCTGCAACATAGGTGCCAGGTCATGCACTCGTTGGATTGGCTTCACATTGGAAAGGTCCTAGATATTGAACGAGCTTGGTAGCAGCCAATTGAGTTAGGATTCAACACATCCCAACAAGGACCCATATCATCATTTACCCTCCGCATCTAGGATTCAACTTCCATTGAAGATTGCTGCTTTGTTGCGGACAAGTGCGACCTCTAGACAAAGCAGTTTTGAGGTTGAGATCCTTTGTTCGTCTTCTTATACATGTGCCTTTCTTTGCTCAGATGTGCGTCTTACTTTTGTGCTTGTGCCTTAAGCCTCGAAAAGGACCTTGGTGCCTAAGTACTCTTTTCGCGTCTGACAACTACGGTGTAGACTATAGTGAAAAAAAACAAATCATAGTTTAGCAATTTCAGTTATTTATAGGAGTATTGTTTCTTTCTTTCTTTCAATTCAGTCATTGCTACTGGTTCCCAGTCAGCAAAAAAAGACATGATTTTATGGCCTCTATGTAGTGAAGTTACTCTGTATTGTGTCCTCTACCTAGTGTTATTGTCACTTTGTCACCATCCTACTGATTCCTTGCTGTGTGCAACAACACAGGCATGCTGTGGGAAGACAAGCTGCACAAGCTGCAATGCTTGATTTGAAAGCATCTGCTTTTGACCCTAAAGAAAAAATATGGACCAGGTTTCCTCCTGAAGGAACTAAATATACACCCCCTCACCAGTCCTGTGATTTCAGATGGAAGGACTACTGTCCTGTGGTGTTCAGGTAGGCCATGAAATATTTGTTTCTTACACTTCCTAAGTTTATATGCATATGCTGTCAATGATTTCTAACATTAGCTCCCGACTGATGTTCCCCCTTTTCCTGAATTAAATGTTCAGGACACTCCGCAGATTGTTCAAGGTTGATGCAGCTGATTATATGATCTCACTTTGTGGAAATGATGCACTTCGAGAACTCTCATCCCCTGGTAAGAGTGGAAGCTTCTTTTACTTGACCAATGATGACCGCTACATGATAAAAACGATGAAGAAGGCTGAAGTAAAAGTGAGCATCCTTCTGTTTCTGTTTCTTTTGTGAAAACAAGGCTACAAATTTCTTAGATGCACCCTTTAATCGTCTAGGTGCTTCTGCGGATGCTTCCAGCTTACTATAACCATGTCCGGACTTTTGAAAATACTCTGGTGACGAAGTTCTTTGGTCTGCACTGTGTCAAATTGACTGGGACAGCTCAGAAGAAGGTTAGAGCAGGGTGTGAAACCATGATTTTCCTGCTGCAGTTTTAACACAAAGCCTTCTGTTTTATTGTCTTAAATGTGTCCGTCTTCTGCTGAATCAGGTTCGTTTTGTGATCATGGGAAACCTGTTCTGCTCTGAGTATCATATCCATAGACGCTTTGATCTCAAGGGTTCCTCACATGGCCGTACTACATTCAAGTCTGAATCAGAAATTGATGAGACTACTACTCTAAAAGATCTAGACCTTAACTTTATATTTCGATTGCAGAAGTTCTGGTTCCAAGAGTTTTGCAGGTAAAGTTAAAGGTTGATAACTTGATATGTTTTCTTCACCAGCCAAATTCATACACATTGGTTTCCTGATGATTATAAGTTCCAACAGTTTAAGAGCTAATTTGAGTATATCTTTGTGTTTTACGTAGGCAAGTAGACAAGGATTGTGAGTTTCTTGAGCAGGAGAGGATCATGGACTACAGTCTTTTGGTTGGCCTCCATTTTAGAGATACTTGCCGCGAATCATCTCTAAGTGCAGGTTGGTTTGCAAATCAAACAAGTTTAGACTTAAAATCTTCCAAGCTCATAACCCATATATTACTATACTTACTTTGTTTGAAGGTAATAGCAAGACAGGAAACACAAAACAAGCGGCTCCTCGCCTTTTGAGAGCAAACACAGTTCAATCTCTTTCGGATTTAACTAGGTACATTCAAGAACGTTGCTCATCAAATCACTTTTTGTGTACTTTCTTTCCGATTCTCAAGAAAATCTTTTTGCAAGTCATTAATTAGAAATTCATTCACATACATAATGGATCTTGTAATCTTCCCAGTCTGTCTGGACTTTGGCATAGTTGGCGAAAACTACAAGTCAAAGTGTGACCAATTAGGTAGGTCTCGCATGTCAGACTAGCATCTGACTGGATACATGTTAGGCACTCCTTGGAATGTGGTAGGCACTACTAGATGATCATGTCGGAGGGTGTATTGCAAACTTAGCAACATGTTTGTCACGGTTCAAACTCTTCTTTACTAGACGCTACACTGTGATATATGAATTTATTTTACCTCTTGTAGTGAAGACTTTTGAAGAAGACATAACGATAATGATTATATACAAAATATTGAAGCTAGGGTAAGTTTTAGGGTATGTTTAGATATGTAAATTCAGACAGATCAAGCTAATTTTGGTAGTCCAAGCTCCCTAGCCCAAGTGGTTAGGGAGGGGGGCTCACTTGGGGGAGGTCCCAAGTTCGAGCCCCCCCCGTGGGCATGGGATGGCTGGGTGGTCGCAGGGCGGCCACGGTCCCAAGCTGACGGCCTCAAGAAATGGACACCAAAAAAAAAAAAAAAAAAAAGAAGAAGAAAAGCTAATTTTGGTAAGATTGAAACAACAACAAAGACTTTATCCCATTATTTTCAGGTCGACCATTTGAATCCTTTTCTTCCATTCAGCCAAGTGAAGAGACATGCTCTACATAACATCAACAAAAACCATGTCCTTTGTTAGAGCCTATCCAAGTTCTTTTAGGCCTAACCCCTAGTTCTGACAACTCCTTTGACTAATACCTTTCGCTCCTAACCTATACGTCTATTGGTATATGTTGGACATGTCCAAACCACTTGAGGCGATCTTCTTTATATTATCCTCAATTGACGTCACCTCCAATTTTTCATGAATACACTAATTTCTTATCTTACCTTTTAATGTATTGCCACTTATCCATCTTAACATTCTCATTTACGCTATGCTCATTTTCTGAAGTGGTTTTTTAATTGTCCAATAATCTGATCCATAAAGCATGGCTTGCACATAATTGTCTCATAAACACCCGATCCATAAAGTATGGCTGATTCTATAGCTGTCTTATAGAATTTAGACACGGCGTCAAATTTTAAAAAGTGAGTTACAGCTTGATAAGGTCTGCTTGAGGTGCCCTAAAATAAAATTATATTGATAAATGCCCACCACATGTTAGTCTTCAAGTTCGAGTGGTATCTATGACAATATTTATCTATGTTCTGTTTCCTCACTTATTAGGTTTAGTCCATTTCTAATTATATTTGTTTGTTTTCGTGATTATGTGATGTTTTTGAGGTTATGATGTTTGTGTCATCTCTCTTTCTCATATGGGAGTTTCCTTTCTCATGCTTCATAGCTATCTTCCGTAAACCAAAATGGCTTTCAAACTTTTTTGTAGGAAGCCTGTTTCTGTAAGCTGTTTCACCATGAATTTAGTACCGATTTGTATATGCCCAGCATCCATGGCACCAATGGGTGCAAAATTTGCTGAATCTTTTTTGTTCAACTTAATCAGCTAATACCAACTTATTTTGGCGGGAAAGGGTTCTAATGACGATGCAATCTTATAAACTCGGGATGGGAACTTAGTTTGGTATAAGGACTTACAATTTGTATCGCGGACTGCGTGGAGGCTATGCTGATAAAATTAACTTATTATGACTGCACATATATTTACATTACTAAATTGCTCAATCCAACTGTTACAATTTAATTGCGTGATTACGTTACAATGTTGCTCGATTTTCACACCCTTTCTTCCAAACAGAGAAACATAATCACAATTAGCCTAGTTTTTCTTGTTTTTAAAAAAACTTACTATAAAATTTACTGCAAGATTTATAACATTTTATGGTACCTGTAGTGCTTCCATATATACATATAAATGATCAAGTGAACCAACATTTGAAATCTTTCCATCTCCAAATAATGTATCTTATATTTCAATTTGGAACAAAGCATTATTTTTTATTTTGTAAATAACACTCGTACTCCAGGTTGGGAACTATCAGATTAGGCATAGACATGCCTGCTAGAGTTGAAAAGACGGTAAGAAGGAATGATGGCGAGCCCCAGCTGATTGGGGAACCTACTGGAGTGTTTTATGATGTGGTCTTGTTCTTCGGCATCATAGACATACTTCAAGACTATGATATCAGTAAGAAGCTCGAGCACGCATACAAATCCTTCCAGTATGACCCAACATCAATATCTGCTGTGGATCCGAGGCAGTACTCAAAGCGCTTCAAGGATTTTATATACAGAGCTTTCGCAGAGGACAGTTAAATCCTACCGGCGCCAGGATACATGCCAGCATTTTGTCCTGGGGTTAGTCAAAACCTGGAGACACTACCATTCATGTTGTGACTGGCAGGAAGCTCAGTTTCAATCCATGTGAATATTACTTAATCAGCGACCGCCAGTAGAGGATGGAATTAGCCGTAGCTGCAGAAATTCCTTGTCTGATAATTCAGTAAGGATCTCTCTAACACAATATATTGACAGATACATACTTTCTAAAGTTATTGGTTACTACAGATGAAGATATACTCAGAGTGTTCCATTAGAGTTGTAGAGGAAAATTGTAACAATGAGTGTACAAGCAAGGGGGGGCTGTATATGTGTAACACACATCATTCTTTTTGTAATCAGTTTTGTAACCTTTCAGAAGCTCAATAGGAAATTCTGGGCCATTACTCAATGTAAGAGAATTTGTACAGGAAATTTATTCTCGTTGTATTACTTTTTTTTTTTTTCATTTCAGCTCAGTGATGGCATATCTTTTCATTTATTAAACCTTCCAACTGCAGGTCACAAGTTGGACATGTCATCTATAAAAAGATCACAAGTCTCTTTCCAGTTGAGTAATAATGGAACATTATGCTGAGGATGGTGCGACGGTGAGACATAATGGCAGCAAGTGGATGCACATGCATTGGCAGGGGTTCTTTTGTTGACACTAATAAATGTGATTTCAGAATAGATTTTTCTTTTCCGGGATTGTTTTGGTTTTATAGTCCCATATTGGTTGTGAGAGAGGACTACCTGTATGTATACATGTGCAAGTTGTGCGATCGTACAGGCCCCCCAAAACCAGAAGATCCCAAAAAATGTTAACCTCCACATGTATAACTAATATGTAACATGAGTGGTTAACTATATATTTTAGTATTTGTATATAATCCTTAGAATGTCGACCATCTGTACTGATTTGAGTGGTTGGGACAGCAGGAAAGCTCTCTTGAGATGCCGTATGGTGGAGAGGCAATTTGTGAGGGTGACCAGTCACTACAACAACACAAATGGTTTTTTTGTTCTTGCTGCAGAAGTAGGAACACAACTGGCATGGGCCAATAAAAGTGGGAGACATGCCAGCATGCTCAGTCCTGCACACTGATAGTGCCAAGAGCTTGCAGTGGCACTTTCTTCTCCAGCTGCATGCTGCAACTGGCATGCAGTCTGATCGATTCAAGAGGCAGTTGATATTTTTTCCGTTGTCTGGAAATCTACTTCCCTCCCATGCAACTGCGAATGCAGAGGGGTGGTGGGGAACCATGCATGCCCAGCATGCTGAACCTCTGCGCGCACTGATAGCGCCATCACCAGGCACTTTCTGCAGCTGCCAGTTTCTGTTGCGTCGCGAATGCCTCAAAAGTATACTTACTTGCTCGTCAGCTCATGATCGGGACTAGGTTCTTCCTTGAAAACAAGGTTAGAACTGTTGTTCGTTTCGAAATAGACCCGGGACATGATGTAAGAATGCTTGCAAAACTGTTTGAGAACTTTTGTGGAGAGAAAAAGAAAATTTTGAGAGGAAGAAAAATGGAGGAGAATAAAATAAAGGTAAAGTTAATTTTTTCTTCCTTTGTTTGGATGGACAAAAAGTAGGAAAAGGAAAAGTTTAAAAATAATTTTTTATTTGTTTAGGATAGAGATACAATTACTATTTAGTCCTTGGTATTATCAAATGATAATTTATTATTACCTTTATGATGGGTGATGGAGTAAATTCACTCAAATTCTTCTCATTTTTTTTTTCCACTTTTGGGAGAAATTTTTTTTTAGTGGGACCCACCTTTTTTTTTTCTCAAAATTTTCTTCCCCATTTTTCCTCCTCCTTTCCAAACACTATCACTTTTAATTTTTCTCACTTTTTCATCAACTTTTTCTTTCCTCTCATTTTTCCCTTCCCAAACAGTACCTTAGGGTGTGTTTGGTAGGAGGGAAAAATTGGAGGAGGGAAAAGTGTGATAAAGGAAAATGGATGAGGGAAAAGTGGGAGGAAGGAAACATTTTCTCTTGTTTGATATGAAAAGAAAAGTGGAGGGAAGGAAAAGTAAAGAGATTGGTTTTTCCTCATAACCTAAGGCCTAGTTTGGTTCACGGAAAGGAAATAATTCCCTTGTATTTTCCATGGGAATGGAAAAGTAGGATTTCTTTCACATTTCCTTTCCGTTGTTTGGTAAAACAAGGGAACCACCTAGGAAAGACCATTTGATTTCCTTTATAGTGTTTGGTTGGTGCATGAAAGGAAAGCAAAAAATATAGCAGAAAAGTGGGCAGTCCTATGAATGAGAGAAAAGTAGAAGGAAGGAAACATTTTCTTTTGTTTGGTATAGAGAGAAAAGTGGATAGAAGAAAAAAGTTGAGGGATTGGTTTTCTCTCATAACCTAAGAAAATCAATCACCCCAAAAGTGAAAGGAAAAGTGCATACCTATTTTAATTTACAATTATACCATATAGAAATTGTATTATTTTAAAGTAGTTCAATAAAGTCAAATGGTAAATAAATATTGTTAGTTGATGATATAATTGATAAAGTTTATATTTTTTATTTTTCTTCCTTCTACTTTCCTTTCCATACCAAACAAAAGAAAATATATCACTTCCATTTTCCTTCCATTATACCAAACACAAACAAAGAAAATAGTCTTTCCTTTCCATATGGATGAAATTTTTTTTTTTTTTTGATTTTTCTTCCTTCCACTTTTCTATCCTTCCTACCAAACACAGCCTAATAAAATCAATCACCCCAAAAGTGGAAGGAAAAGTGCATACTTTATTGGAATTATTCAATAATATGGGCCACACATGTAAAATTAATTGTGTTGGACTATCTAAATAATTAAGCCAAATTAAAGTGGTCTATTTGAAAAATTGACTTAAGGGTATAATTGTCATGGAATTAATGTGTAGATATCGGAGATAATTCTAATTTGATGATGGGCCAAATTAGAAATATCAAAACATATAAATATATGTATTCATTAGGGTTATGGTCCCCAACTTATACGGCCACCAAAAGAGAGGTTTTCTCTTTTTCTCTTCTGCATCCCCATCAACAGAATGAGAGAGACAAAGGATTCGGATTCTTCTTTGTCATTAAGGGTCGTAGCAAGTTGGAAGATCGAACCTAATAAAGAGACGTTCGCTTCAAGATCCATCAAGTCTAGCAATGGATTCAGGTACGCTTCCACAATTTAATTTATGTTCTTCATCTCATGAATCGACAGGGCACAATAAAATTTCTAACAAGTGGTATCAGAGCCTCCCTTGTTTGGTTCATGAGTTTGAAGTTTTTAGATTCAACTTTTGTTGATGTTCAGAAACCCTAGATCATTATATCTAATTTACTTTAGGGTTTCGATTGTTCAAATTTAGAATCTGAGATTTTATGGGGCATATAATTTGTATGCTTGCATGATTCTACTTATGTTCGTAAGGGAATATGGTTTGGAAGGGCTTAATAATTGTATACCGATTTTTTCTTAGGAAGCCATTAAAGTCGGTATACCAATACTTCCTTCACATTAATTTTTTTTCCTTCAACAATACTTCCTTCATAGCTTAACATCGAGGGAGTATCGTGGTGCAAAGGTGAAGGATTCCGGTCTGATTATGGTTTCTCAGGAAGTGGTTGAACATGATTTTTTTTTTCTCTTCTAATTCTTTTTTTTTTGACAGGAATATTGATTTGCTTCTATTATTTCTTTATTTATGAGGCAAATTGATGTTAAGAGTGGGATTTGGATGCTGGCCCTTTCGGACCAGAACCTTAATCTAGCGTCTCCTACTTTATTAGGAGCACATTATATTTGGATGCTCGCCCTTTCGGACCAGAACCTTAATCTGTAGTAAAAAAAAAGGGGCGCACTTTGCTGAGAATGGGATTTGAACCCACAACCTTTCGGATCAAAACCTTAATATAAGGCCTTAGACCAACTCAGCCGAATATTGCACCTTGATTTGGTATTAAACTGATAGAATAAAAGCATTTGTTTTTTTTGGATGTTTACAACATGTTTGTAAGTGCACTTCCTGGTACAATTTATTTTGTTGACATGAATTTTTCTTATATATCTTTTGGTATATTTGTGCTTTCAGTCATGCAAAGAGATTCACATATTAATGATTATTTTATTTAAATTATAATCATGTAATATGCATGTACATAAGAATTTGGTGATGATGTTATAATATGCATTTACTATATTGTGCCCCTTCATACTTGATTTCATGGTTATTATGATACATAGTATACATTATACGGTTAGGAAGTCTTAAAGAACTTATAGACTACGAAATCAGTGATCAGTTGTGAAGGGACAAGTATTTTATTTATGTAATGTGTGCTTACATGATTGTTTATATATTGTGCGAATATTTTTTTGGTCATAATTCAATCTTGTAAAAATATCATGTACATAATTTTTTGGACATGATTCAGTCATGTAAAATTTAGTCAACATTCAAATTTTTGGTACTTCTTTATAACTAGAAATAGTTGTCTAACATTCTAAATAGACCCAATGAAACAAGACGTCGCCAAAGTGACCTCTCTTGCGTAGATATTCTATAAGGGATGTTGGATGTTTGTGTGTGTACATTCATGCGGGTATTAGTCGGCCCAAAGGAAGGTTAATACTTGGCCGAATTGCACACATACTTGTAGTGATAAATGTGTGACAATTGTAAGGTTTACATGTGAATAATAACCCGATCCAAAGATAGGCTTATTATTTGACATGACTTATTGTCAACGTTTGATCATTACACCAAGAGTACCACTTGTAGTTAATATCACTGTCCAAAGACTTGATATTAATGATGTACTAGGTGTCTTGAGATGGGGTTCACCATTATTTGAATTTGTTTGACTATATTTTACGCTTTGGTTATTTGTTAGAGCATGTTTGTTTTTTTGTTGCTTTGTTCTCTTTACAGTTAATGTTGTTAAAATAGCTGCCAATAAGATTTTAATTTTCATGTTTAATGGGATAAACTTGTGTTTGATGAGATTTGGATTTTACTGACTTTATAGACTTTAATGTCTATATTAATGTGTAAAGGAAATACAGACCAAAGTTCAATTGTAAGCAGCTACTTTATTGGCTATGCTGACAAATCAAGGGGTTAATAATTATACAATTCCACACAAAAGAAAATTTTGAGACGAGAAGTGTAACAGTTTTTTAGGATGTTGAGTTTGGAAAAGAAATAAAGTCATGATCATTGTCTTTGAGAAGGAATCAATTACGATTCTTACTATCACTTTTGACGATGTGCATGATTCTATACCTGTCATGATCAAGAAGTGAATTCGGAGCCTCAATAAGACAATGTCGAATTGCCTCTATAAGTCGTTGTTGAGATACCTTAACAACGACAACGTAGCGGTACCCCATTCAAGATAAGGTAATTATTCCTAAGGAACAAACTCAACAACCTCAAGGACCAGTAATCTTAAGATGGTCCACCAGAGAAAGGAGAAATATAATTTCGGATAATATTGTCATATTTCTCTAGGAACGTGAGGAAGACTGTGGATACTGGAAGAAGATCTAATCAACTTCCGTCAGGCCATGGAAAGTTCCAGTTCTCAAAGTGGATTGATACAATAAATAAGGAGTATAAGTCCATGCAAGACAATAGAGTTTAAGAACTTGTCCCATTACCAAAAGTTATGAAGTCCATTGGTTGCAAATGGACATTTAGAACCAAGAAAGATTCGAAGGGTCATGTGGAGAGGTATAAAGTACGTCTTGTAGCTAGTGACTTTACTCAAAATTTTGGGATTGATTTTAAAGAGTTTTTCTCTTCCGTATCTTTGAAAAACTCCTTTAAAACAATCATAGTACATGTTGCACATTTTAATCTTGAATTACATTAAATGGATGTCAAAACGATATTTTTCAATGGTAACATTGATGAAACAGTTTATATGGTGAAACCAGAAAACTTTGTGTCGAAAGACCCAAAGAATATGGTTTGCAAATTGACAAAATCTATTTATGAACTCAAGCAAGCTTCTCGTCAAAGGTACTTCAAGTGATTATCTCGTTTGGTTTTGAGATGAACACTATTGAAGATTGTGTGTATCACAAGTTCTGTGGGAGTAGGAATAATTTTCTGGTTTTGTATATTGATTAAAGTATTCAATGCAAACCAGGTGACACCTCTCGTTAAAGGAGAGAAATTCGGTCTCAATCAAGTGTCTTAAGGTTAGCCTTAAAATTAAGAAAATGCAATAGATTTTTCCTTCATGATCAGTTGTAGGGAGTCTAATGTATGCTCAAGTATTTACACGTCAGGCTATTGCGTACATATTAGGATGTTAGGCAGATATTTAAGCAAATATGGATGGATCATTGGGTAGCAGCCAAACTATTTAAGTAATTAACAAAGAACAAGAAATTATATGCTCTTTGTAGGAGATCGGATAATTCTGGAGATCATAAGGTATTCCGACTCCGATTTTGTTGGATGCCAACACAGCAGGAGATCCACATCAGGTTATGCTGACTAATGGAGATATATTTTGGATGAGTGTTAAACATGCACTCATAATTTCCACCATGGCAGAAAGGTTTATAACATGTTGTGGGGCATCTATTCATGGAATATGGTTGCAAAATTTTGTCACAAGGCTATGCCTACAGTACGGTGTTGAAAGACCACATAAAATTATGGTGTGACAATAAATCAGCAGTACTGTATTCTAATAACAACAAGAACTTGTATAAGTCAAAGGATGTTGACATAAAATTTCTAGTTGTGAAGAAAAGAATTTAGAATGGTAAAAGTGTCCATATAGCACATTAGGACAAACTCCATGTTAGCGGATCCGCTCACAAAAGCATTATCACTCAGGGTCTTTCATGAGCATACTGCTCATATGGATGTTATCTTAATTAAGAATATGGCAATACAGTAGGAGTTTGTATTTTATGTATTTGGGTGCTATTTGGTTTTGGACACATTTATGTATTAAAATATTTTTGATATTTATCTAGTCAGATATATGGAAAATTCAGTTCATTCTGTTTTCATTATGTTAAAGTATTTGATCTCACTAAAGTTAAGGAGGACCAGTTGGAAATAGACATGTATTGATCACATTTCGTGTAATTTTCATGCTACGCATCCATGATTGATCTATGTCGTTTAGCAATATTGGTATATGTGACCATTGCTAGTTTAATTACGCTATATGTGACGAATGCCGCTTTGATCCTATGTTGATATGGTTAATGGACGAGATTGTCCGGATATACTCTAAGGATTAAGATAACAATTTATGAGCTCACTAAGGTTAACACAATTATAAGGTTACATATGTGGCCCAGTGGGAGATTGTTGGAATTATTCAATAATATGGGCCACACATATAAAATTAATTGTGTTAGGCTATCTAAATAATTAAGCCAAATTAAAGTGGTCTATTTGAAAATTGGCTTAAGGGTATAATTGTCATAGAATTAATGTGTAGATACCGGAGATAATTCTAATTTGATGATGGGCCAAATTAGAAATATCAAAACATATAAATATATGTATTCATTAGGGTTATGGTCCCTGTAGCTCCCCTTCCAGAAAATTTAGAAATATTTTATTATTATTTATTTTATTTGAATGGTTATTTTTAGATTTTATGAATAATTATTTAGTTTATTATTACGGTAGATAATTTTAGTCATTGTTAGGAATTTGAGTACAAAGTGATTAGAAATCGTGGCACAGACAGTGCAGTGGCGTACTTCGACTAGTGTATTAGCCCTGGTAGGGAAGGCCGAGCCATAGGGATGTCCTAACTAGGAAAACTAAGCCAAGTTGCGACTTAATCGCTATAGATAGTTTAATTATTTATTATTAATATTATTTGACGGTTAGGAGACTTGGTTGTACCAAACTGGACCCAGACGGACCAAGCCCATGTAGTCATGCGACACGTCCAAGGACGTTCGTGTTGAGGGAATTTGGTATGAGGGTGTTGTATTTCATTTTAATGATTTAACGAATATTTTCTAGTATTCGAAATTAGATATTATAATTATCATTATTTAGTTGATACTCAATGACACTGGTATAAAATAGGTCCTTGTATATTTTGGGATTGTTAGATGGTACAAAATGGTTTATATACACCATTATTGATTTATGGAATATTATTATTATTATTATTATTATTATTATTATTATTATTATTATTATTATTGTTATTGTTATTATCATTATTATTGAGGATATTCGTATAAAATATTATTTTATTATTCATGGCTATTTTATTATTGTCAATAAATGTAATATATATACATGTTCATATTTATAAAAATAGGCTCTACATAGGAATGATGCTTTTGAATTTATTTAGAATTTATGGAGTATATTATATAAGTATATATATAAATATATCGATAAGTAAATATATGTATATAGATATATAAAAAAAACTTATATAGGCGTATATGTGTAGGTATATATATATATGTGTGTGTGTGTGTGTGTGTGTGTATATATATATATATATATATATATATATATATATATATATATATATATATATATATATATATATATATATATATATATATATATATATATATATATAAATTGTTGAATAGAAAAAGAAATAGAAAAAAAAAGAAAAAGGAAAAGAAAAAGGAAAAGAAAAAGGAAAAGGAAAAGAATAAGAATAAGAAACAGTAGCACCCCCAGCCCAGGAGCAGCAGACCCGAGCTGTTTTCCCTCACAGCCCAGCAACCATTCCCCCGCTCGGAAAGAAAACTCTGAAACCGTTCAATATATATATATATATATATATATATATATATATATATATATATATATATATATATATATATATATATATACGTAGCGATCGAGAGCATAGCAAGCTAAAACCCTAACACCACCACCACCCTGCGCGCCCCTCCCACACGTGCGCGTGCGCCGCCTGGAGCCACCGCGGGACGGCCGACCGGCCAGGCGCTGGGATCCGCGCGCGACTGAACCGCGACAACAGCAAGGACAGTTTCGGCTCCACTTTGCGAGGCGCGTTCTCCCTCCATGATCGATGTTTTCGTATACGAACTGCTCTGGTACGATCACAACCCTACCCACTTCGTTAACCTTTAGATCGATTAAATTAGATCGCATCATGTGCGTAGGAATCGAAACCCGAAGATCAACGAAAAACAGTTTCGCAAATAGCAAAACAGGACAGTACATACCCCAACTTGGAAGGCCAGTCACGGCCAACCTACTAACAGATTTCAAAAACAAATTTAAAACATTCCAGACCAATATATACGAGAGCAAAACCCATTTTACAGAATTTGATTTCATCTTTTATGCATCGAGTATTTCGAATTCAAAAATCAGTAAAAATAATGTTTCAAAGTATTGAAAATTCAATAAAACTCCTCGATACGACGTGCGTTCCGCCAATCCGGGCAACGTGGTCGCGAACTGAAGGCATCGAAAGGTGCGTATCAGCTTCGTGGACGTGTGTGCTTTGACGGAATTCAAATTGGTCGCATGTGCGCGACGAATTTGATGCGTATCCGTCGAAATTCACCGTATCGACCTCTATACAAATTCTCCAATTACTTTGTGCACGCTAGTCAGATCGAGACGAAACTTGCGCCAACAGGACCGTATCATTTTTCTGGTCCTGTATGCCATGTTTGGTCCGATTCTGAGACAGTTGAATCGGAACACCGTTTTGCGGGCCCCACGGTCCGACTCAACGGGCAATTTTGTGCACGACCCGCCGGAATCCAAATTTGGACACACGGTTGGGTTCGTATCAGGAAACTGGACCTGTTGACATATAGTTTGACGACTTTAGAGACCGTTGACTCTGACACGCTTTTTGGTGCAAAACGGGTCCAACGACGGACACTGTTTTGACCCGAAATTACCGTTTTGCTCCTGTGTCCAGAATTGGACTTAAGGACAAGCAAGCCTAGCTAATTTGACTATTCTAAGAACGTTGGTAATATTTATTTCAGCATCTGGAGGCTTTTTGCATGTGTTGACTCTAGTGACTCATCTGATATGGTTGTATTATTGGTTTCACCAGCTAAAGACCTCAGGCAAGTGTACTTTTTGATTGCTTTCGATTCATAGTAGTTTTCTCATTTCATGTTTATACATATATCTTGCTGCTTGTTGACACGCTCGTCACACGGAGTAGTCGGGAGGGAAAATATCTTAGTAGACATGTAGACTACCCAGAAATATCCCCAAAATGTCTATTCTTGCCTGATAGCAGCTGCACACGATACGTGCAGTGTGTCAGATTTACCCCCTAGCCGTTCATATGTCGAAACAGATATTTCACACCACATAGGTAGTTGTCTTTTATTTATTTTCTTTTTCTTCTCCACCGTGCCATGTCATCAGTTACCTTCTAGTTTTTATCTCTCATATGTTATTTTCATGTCTTGTTAATTCTATTGTGTTTTCGCATTGCCGTCGGTTTGTATACTTGTTCCATTCCTGACTGGAAATTATCATTTTTCAGGTTAGCTGTGGCTTCACTTAGCTTGGGAGATTCGGGTGTACTTGCAGACAGAAACCTAGAAATAGATAGCAGTTGTATCAATTTCGTTTATTGTAAAATCTTGTATTTTCTTTAATTATAGATGTGGTAAATGTTGTAACAAATTTAGAAATATGAATGAGCAGTAAATGTTATATTTTGAGCATTTATTACTTACGGACTTGACATCGTTCTACCGCCGACTCTGCGGCGTAGGCTAGCTTGGACACGTCTCGTATCCAAAAAAGCGGGTGCGGGTCGTGACAGTCCCCAACTTATATGGCCACCATAAGAGAGGTTTTCTCTTTTTCTCTTCTGCATCCCCATCAACAGAAAGAGAGAGACAAAGGATTCGGATTCTTCTTTGTCATTAAGGGTCGTAGCAAGTTGGAAGATCGAACATAATAAAGAGACGTTCGCTTCAAGATCCATCAAGTCTAGCAATGGATTCAGGTACGCTTCCGCAATTTAATTTATGTTCTTCATCTCATGAATCGACATGGCACAATAAAATTTCTAACATACTTATCTTAATTTACTTTTATACCCTATAGAAATCATATTATTTTAAAGTAGTTCAAAAAATTCAAATGGTAAATAAATGTTCTTAGTTGAGGATATAATTGGTAAAGTCTATATTTTTTATTTCCTTCCATCAAGTTTTCTTTCCATTCCAAACAAAGAAAAATATTTCACTTCTACTTTCCTTCCATCATACCAAACACAAATGAAGAAAATTGTCTTTCCTTTCCATATGGATGGAAAATAATTTTTTTGGTTTTCCTTTTTTCCTACCAAACAAAGCTTTATGCTGAGAAAGCCGAAATATGGGTTATTTACACTACCTACCTATGTGTTTTATTTATAACATGGGATATTCCAACTTGTACATCGACCATCCCTATGTTTTTATGTTTATTACACGAGGTACTCTACTTTAAGATAAAAATAAAAAGTTATAATATTAATTATCCATATTTTTATTTTATTTTTCTAGAGGGATGGAAGATCAATGATTTTCTGGAATTAAATTTGGATTATTTAGTTTTAGGTAAACTTTTCGAAATTTATGTTTAGGTGTTCCGACAGTTGACTTAGGCTGACCATCCAAAATGGAGGTATAAACGCAAATTTCGAATAATATACGGAACCATGAAACTAAACACAAACTTCGAATATTATGGAGACCTAACAAGATCTAACTATAAGCGTTCTGACGAGACCCAAACACTCTTCTAGATGATATGATACATAAACGCAAATTTTGAATATTATGTGCAAGACACTAAAACTAAATAACCGAATTAAATTTATGGAAAGTTACATTTCCATTTTTGCTGAATATATAAATATTTTCAAAAATATAGTTCATATAAAAATATATAACAATTTTGATGAGTACATATATTTAATAATTATTACTTTTAGGCCTCGTTTGGTTTGTGGAATCTTCGGGTTGGGAAAGGAAAGTGATTACTTTCCTATGTTTGGGTGGCAAAGGAATTGAGGAGGAAAGGAAAGTGATTCCGAAAATTAGGGAGAAAAGTGATTACATCCATCCAAGCAAGGAATTACTTTCCCACATTGAAGTAATCACTTTCCTTTCAAAATTCCTTAGCATTTTCGAACATCGAAAAGGAAAATCAATTGGAAATAAAATTTTCCAAAGGAAAGGAAATGACAAGGAATTGATTTCCTTTCCATCTATTCCGCGAACCAAACGAGGCCTTATAGTGTAGGTAGGTAAGATGATAAATTCATACTCATGAGGACATGGTTCTATTTCTATTGACATCATACTTTTTTTTACTTATTAATTAACTTTTACGAACTCCTACCCTGACTTGGATTCGACCAAACCAAATCCGACCCGAAGTCCGACTTGACCGAAATCGGTTCCTAACTCAAGCTAAATCTGATTTATTTTCATATAAAAATAAAATATCCACTTATTTTGGGAGGAATAAGTTTTTTATGATTTATGAATTTTTTTTTCTAGATATCCAAAAAAATTGAAAATAGTTTATAGTACAATGCTAAACATGATAATAAGTTTCTTATCCTAAAATTTTCTGAAATAGTAACACTTATAGCAATGTTGAGTTCAACCTAGAGCATTTAAGAGATATACTCAACCATAGCCATGGATTGGCTAATCCAATCCAGCCACCTTCCCAATCTGATATACCCATCAAAAATCCTAAGGAACTTATGAGCTTTTAATTTTTAAAATTCTATCATTAAAATATTAAAAGTTGTTGGATTATATGTATCTCATTTCTTGATTTTTTAAGGAACTAAACAAAAAAAAGGTGCACTTTTAATATTATGGAAATTCATGTTTCATATTGTAGTTCTTATTTGAGTTCATGTAGTCGAACCGTCTATGACAATATCAGTCTGTCGCGATAGACCTAACCGTTTATGTCGGGATAGATCAACATATTGCTAGTATTGCTTTCACAATGAGTGCTGTAAATATGTTATAGAAAGTCTTATATATTTGGGCTTTTACTATTAACTACTTAGAGGACCAGAAACATATTATTGGGAACGGAGTTTGAAATATTGGAATAATATAATTTTGATCGAGAATTAAACTAAATTATAGAATTTGTAAATACACAATATCATAAAACAAACTGTAAATTGCAAACACAAAACAAATTTTATGTGAAAAATTCAAGGAAAAATAAAAACTTGCGTGTTGATCGAAGTCCAACCCGAAAAGTTCCATTAAATAAATAAAAAATATCGAATCACCTCAACTTGTTTCATCGATGGATTACCATAACAACCTAATGAATGAAAATAGATTATTATGGAGGAAATAGTAAGTTATCGAAGACGAGGACAAGAGAGGAACTTATGTGGATCTCCTCAAATGACTATTTGCTCGAATCTACCGTGAACTCTTTCAATCTCCTTATTTCTCTTATTGAAAGTTGTACATCTGAATTTTTCACACATCTATCATATAAAGTTAGGCCAGAAAATTAAGTTAATTCTCCTTCCCAATCCCAGAATAATTCAGACCGTTGGATCTGATCAAAATTGTCGATTTTAGATCCATCTTTTTCAACCCATATGTAGTGGTATACTACCGGTACGCTTAATGTGCACATAATTACCAAAATAATTATAGACAAATTTGACAGTTTTTGATATGTTGATGATATACTGGTACCTAGTGATACTCCTTAGAAAACTTTGATCCCGACTCCAAATTGAATTCTTCTATTGCCAACGACTTTTCGAACATCTATAATTGCATATGTCACTCTTCACATGCCTGGATGTTCTTGACATAGGAAGAAAACCCAACCCCACACATAATGTAACATTTACTATGCAATGTAAATAATCCGATAATTTTAGCATTACACAATCCAATAGTTTATTGCAATCGCGAGGAAAGTCTTGATGCAACGGGGGAGGGGAGGTAGGGATCGCGGTCAAATTCATTCAACTTAGCCCGGAGGCTACAGCCAGCTGTTCTCCCATAGGCCCGCTCCTTCTTTTCTCGCACCGCCTAATTTACTTATGTAAGCCCCCTGAATTTAGGGTTTATTTTTTCAATTTTATAAATCAATTATTTGCAATAGATATTATTATTTGATTTAATGTTCTTTTTCGTGACTTTGACTTCTGGAGCGTCAGGGATGCCAATCTCTGGAAACTCTCTTCATCAGTGTATAGTAGATAAGATTACCTTCATGTTGATATATTATGTCCTATCTAAACTTGTTCCTTTGTACTCTTTTTGCTTCACACAACTTCGGGTCAATTTAGACCATTTGATCATTAAATAATTATTAATTGATTTTCCCACTTTTATCTTTGATCATCATATGCACGTTACCGTGACTTTTAATTTAGGAGCACAAGGCTAGTCATTTTCTTGAAACCAACTTCTTATGCATGATCTACTCGAGACGCCCTACATCCCTGACCTTCGTGTCCCACTCAGACACACCATCTTGTGCTTTATTTGCTTCGCACAACTTTTAGGTCAATTTAAGCCAATTAATTATCCACCGTAGAATGTGAACTGACTTCCAATTTAATTTTGGGACCCGACATCGATCTAACCTAGTCGACCCAAAGTATGGACATGGCCCACATAAATCCTACTACCCGCATGACACTTGTGTCCCATTTATTTGAGTCCCCACGTGTTACTTATTTACCCATGATCATAAATACCTATTTAAATTCAATTATTGCACCATGTCCGATTTTGACCCGACCCGGCTCAACCAAACCCAGTCCAAGCTTCATGACACCCTCCCTCATGACACCCTCACTCTTTTTGCCCTTGAAAAATGTTAAATACCTAGTCTACCCATTTTTAATATTTAACAGACAACCCCCTTTAATTAAATCCCTAGAAAATGACTTAATCCCTATTTAAATCCTAGCATTTGGTTTCCATCCATCAATCCTAACCCTCCATCTCACACTTGGCACTCACTCCCAAACCCCCTCTCTTATAGCCGGCCCTAATTTTTAGGTAGAGAATCTATTTATCTCTCTTCTCCCTTTAATAGCACACACACACACACACACACATAATATTCTCTCTCCCTCTCTCATTTTAATAATCACACCATCACCAACAACAACAGCCCCATGCCATGGCCGACCCCCCATGGCCGGAAGCTCCTCCTTCCTCCCTATGGCCGACTATTGCACGCCACACTCCTCCTCCTCCTCTCCATCAACCACTCTCATCTTCTCCTCCTCCCCACTTCACCATCTCCACCACCATTTAAACCATCTCCCCATCACCACTTCACCACCATCAAAACTGCCACACTCCTCCTCCCCTCCTCCGACCGGCCATCGCCGTGGTCGCACCATCGCACCAGGCCAACACAGCCTCCCCCCACAGCACAGCAGTGCAGCACGCGAGCGCCAGCAGCAGCGAGGCAACTACCGCAGCAGTGGCGCGCGCGGCAGCAGCCGCTGCCGACCAACCGCGCACCGTCGCGGTAGCAGCCACTGCCGGCCAACCCTCGGGCGACCCCCTCTAGGCCATCGTCGACGTTTTCGACGCGCACAATGGGCTATTCGTGTATTTCGTACGAAATTTCATCGTGACGCGCTCGGAATAGATTTCAGAATAGTGTTCCGTCGCAGCGACTTCGCACGCATTTTTCGAGAAATTGGACCGTTGGATCGGTGAACTCTTTGTTCCGTCACAATCTCGGTATATCCCTCTTCACTCTCCTCAAGTTTTGTCCGTTAATTTTATCGTTTGATGCATCAAAATCGGCCACCAAGTTGACGCTTTAAATTGTATAATTTTTGGACAGTTTTGTGAAGCCAACTTCGTCGGTTCGTATCTCCTCCATCGCATCTCCGTTTGGCGTGCTACTGGTTCCTATACGCAGCTGGTATAACCCTCTTTCTACCCCTTAAGTTTCATTTTATTGTGAGCACGTTTGATTGGTTGAATTTGACGCCAAATTTGGCAATCCGAATTCGTAATTTCCAAATTGTTAAATTCTATTTTTGAATCTGGGACTCCGAATTCAAATTCTGACACCACCAGTAGACTTGTGACGTCGTTCTGGCATGAATTCATATATAGTTTGTCAGATTTGGAGAACGTGGGCCCTGGCATGTATTTCGATGCAAAGCGGGCCCCACAGTCCGGGTCAACAGGACTTTTTGACGCCGGCCCATCGGAATCTAATTTTGGATATACCATTGAGTTCATATCATCATTCTGGACTTGTTGACATATAATTTGCTAGGTTTTAGTGGACAATGGTTCCGGCACGCATTTCGGTGCAAGTCGGGTACCAATATCCGGATCAACGGGTCATTTTGAGATCGGCTCATCGAAATCCAATTCTGGACATACCGTTGAGTTCGTATCGTCATTCTGGACTCGTTGACATATAATTTGCTGAGTTTTGAGGACATTGGCTCCGACATGCTTTTTCGTGCAAATCAGAATTTCAATGTCCTGGTCAACGGACCAATTTGAGATCGGGTCAACGGAATCCAATTCTGGATATACCGTTGGGTTCGTATCATCATTCTGGATTCATGAACATATAGTTTGTTAAGTTTAGTGGACTAGTATTCTTGCACGTTTTTCGGTACAAAGCGGGTCCGACACGGACACCGTTTTGACCCGAAATTATTTTTTTGCCCCTGTATCAAAATTGGACTTATGGATAGGCTATCCTAGCTGATTTGACCATTCTGGACACGTTGGTGATGTTTGTTTCATCATCCGACAATGTTTGTAGATATTTTTCTGTGTATTACCTTTTATTATAATTAATTCTTATTAAGTTCGTATTTCAGAATTAGTACAACGAAACTGAGATCAGTCGATTCCAGTGTTCTCACATCGCTGAAATTGGCAAGATGATCATGTGGATCACTGTGATAAGATTATTAACCTTACCATTGATTATCTTATCTCGATTTGGGGTTTCGATGTACGAATAACGAGGTACAACTTGATATTTTAATTCTTAAATTAGAGTTGATCCTGTTTGACCAAGATATATGGTATCTTGGTAGGTAATATTAGGAATAGTATGCTTAGAATAGTTTTGACCTCGGTTGACCAAGTATGACTGCTTGACCAAAAGTCAAATATCAGTCAACACTTGGCCTAGAAATGTATAGAACTTGACCAGTTGACCAAAAGTCAACTGTTAGTCAACATTAGCCTAGTTTGACCTAGAGTTGACCAGTTGATCAAAAGTCAACTGTAAGTCAACCTTTGACCTAGTTTGACTTGGTTTGACTTTCTGTGACCTAGTGTGACTCAGTGTGACCTAGTTTGACTTAGTTGGACTGAGATTTGACCTAGATTACATAGCTTATACTATATAATCCTGCCTAACACTGTTGAACCCTAATTAGCTTATATATATCTTATCTTTAGGTTTGTGGCATCACTCTGAGCATCGACCCCATTTGGCAGCTCAGGACCGCAGGCGAGTACATTCACTGATAGTTTTCATTGTCTTGATATCTGCTATATCCGATTCAGTTGTAGTGTCTTACTTGATTTTCCGACACGATGGTTCACGGACTAGTATATGTCGGATCGTGACATGAGATGTTGTTCCTGGATTTTCTTGGTATATTGGTACATTTCCTGTCTTGTTCCCTGTACTTGTATAGACACCGATTTCTGAGAGGGAGTAGCTACCCTCTTAGGGAATTCCGTGTCATGACGTGTCATATCCGGATCCATTATACTATTCGGAGATAGGGAATTATTAGGGTCTATGTGATCAAGCCACCCTGTCAATATATTCTTGTGCTTGCGCCACTCTCACCTCACGTAGGGTGTAGCGAGATCTTATTTCTTGTGCTCGTTATCCAGGTTGGCCGGCATGACCCTTTCCAGTAATTTTCATGTGATTGTCGGGCCAAGTGGATAGCATGTCCTGTAACTTTTCCAAGCCGATCACATAACGCTCTAATAATTCATGGCACATTTTATATTTACTTTTATCACATCATATATCCTGCTCAGTTCTACATTCAGTACTTTTCTTACCATGTTATGATATTCATTACTCACATGTTCTACATGATCTTATGCTAAACCTTGAATGGAGGCTAAGTTCTGTTCGGGAGAAGGGTTACAACCCCGGTCCTTGTTTGGTTTACGGGTTGTAACTCGACTTCCGAATAGCTTCCAAGTCATCCTATATCTTTGTCTTATATTTCATTATAATTGTCTCTTATAGAATTTTTTAATTCATATGGAACTGCTGTTAGTGTTTGTACTTGCTCATTTTCCTGACATGATAACCATTGATGTTTACAGAGTACATGTTAGCTGATTGTTCTACCTTTTATGAGTGTGGCCAGGATAGAGTTTGATGAGACATTATCCCTGGAGCCCGTAGATGATATAGCCCCTGTTTAGACTGTTAGAAAGGTTTACCTGGACTGCGATCCAGCTAGTATTTTCAGACTGTAGTTTTTATATTATATTTTGAGTTTCTGTTATGTTTTTATATCTCTGAGATTGTGTTGGATCTTGAACTCCTTTCCAGTTTTCCTTTCTATCATATTTCTATTTCGTGCTATCTATCCTAGTTTGTCTTGTGATTGAGTTATGCCATATTATACCTCCGTACGGAGATGTCAGGTACCCTTATATTTTGTCTAGTTGTAGTATTTATAGATGACCTATACAGCGTCCTACTGCCGATTCTGCGGCGTAGGCTGGACGTAACCACGTACTCGTGTCCCTAATCAGGGTGCGGGTCATAACAACTTATCATCACTTGGAATTAAATTGTTTTCCCAAGTCTTGAACCCACAACCACTTGGAAGGATGACTTCCACCTTAGACACTTGTGTAGGAACGAAATGTAAAGCGCTATACTCTAGAGGAGGGGTGAATAGAGTAGGCAGTGAAAATTTAGCTATTAAAAATATTAGCAACAATATCACAGAATATATATATATATATATATATATATATATATATATATATATATATATATATATATATATATATATCACATATATGTAAATAAAAAGTAGATAGCAGAGAGCAAATGCAAACACATGAATGTATACTAGTTTTTCTCTTGCGAGGACTAGTCCAGTCGGAAGAACTCTAGCTTCCAATTAAAATCCACTATGGAAAAATGTTGCAAGTTTTCATGCGAAGTTCTTACAACTTCTACAACGTGAGCTTTGATCCGAAGTACTCGACCAACTTCAATTGTGAAGTATCTTTCTTCAATCAAGCCCTGATTACAATCACTCTGAAACTTCTAGACCGTACCGTACTGGCAAATCGACTATAGGATTGTAACTGGCTTGGGATTTGAAAATGAAAGAGCTTAGAATAATTTGGAAGAACGTATTAAGCTTGGAGAGAAGAGAAGAGAGAGGTGTGTTGAAATGATGAAAACTCTTCTCTATTTATAGGTTTTCCAAAGACAGAATTCAGACAGAATTTTTTGAGAGAATCTCGAAAAATAGACGTTGCATCCGTCGGGGAGACCAAGTTCAAAATCCAGCGGGCATTAACCGAACTCGGGACGAATTTGGGCCGAACTCGGGACGAATTCGGGCCGAACTCGGGACGAATTTGGGCCGAACTCGTGCCGAATTGTGGTGTTCTATCAGGGTTTTTGCAAACTGGTTTTTGCCTTTTTGAAAGTTGGACAGTTAGGAGCTTTTGTAAATAGGTTTATTTTCAAAATAAGGTTATTTTAAAAATATTTTAGGGTAGCCTATTTGTCAATACGACTCGGTATACGTCGTATTCCTAGACTCAATAAATAATGAAAATTACATTGATAAGGAAATACAGACTCAATGGCAAAATGGCTTCTTGTCTTGAACAGTAGTTCTCAACAATTGTCCAAGTAGCCCTTATATCGAGACATGGTTATATCAATTATTAAAAATAGGTTTGACCATCACCAGGGCTAACAATCTCTCCCATTTTAATAATTGACAAACCTTGACCGATATAACTGTCACCACCACTTTCTGGAGCAAAGGATATTTTGGTCATTTGTGAATATTAACATTATTTTGAATTTTTATTAATTAATAATGTGCTAATTGATATGTTAGGCCTTAACCTAGAATTGTCGTAATCTAGATATTGGTCATGAGCCTAGATATTAGATTAGAAGCTTCCAACTAAATGACAAGGATAGTAATATCTAGATATTATGTTTAGAGTAGATATATATTTAGCTTGGAAACCCTAATTTCCATGGGCCTTTACTAGAAAGCCTTGAATTACACCTAAAGAAGCCCTTAAACCTAACTTGGACCAAACGCTAATCCTAGAAACCCTAGTGGCCGGCCAAGAGGTGTCCCTCCCCCTATTTAAACATCATGTTAGCCCCCTTGCCTCTTTTCATTACACCATTCAAACTCTAATTTGTGTTCTTCCCCAAATTTACCCTCTTTCTCCAAATCAACTTTAAATTGAGCCTAATCAATTGCAATACACTCCTCTAGTGTAGAGGAGGTATCTAGTGGCTGGCTAGCAAGGATTGGGAGCAATTTGACCATTGGAGCTTGGTGGAGATCTAGATCTAGAAGGTTTCATTGAGATTCCAACTCTCAATAGGTAATAACCTCTACACCTATTAATATTCTATTTTCTCTCCATAGATGCATTCACTTAGGGTCCTCCTAGCTGTAGACTAAGTTTGGGTTCAAATTGAATCCATTTGGTATGCGTATCGCAAGAGTATCGGAGTGCTATTTAATGTGTTTGATGAAATGTCTCAAAGAAATCATTATTCTTAATTTCCAAAACTAATTACATGATTTGGTAGCTAAATATGTGTCACGACCTACACCCTGATTGGGGGCACGAGCACGTGGGTACGTCCAACCTACATCGCAGAATCGACGGTAGAACGCTGTATAGGTCGTCTACAATATACAACATCTAGACACAATATATAAACCTATCATCTCCGCACGTGAGGTATATAAAGTCATAACTCAATCACAAGACATCTAAGAAAGATAGCACAAAATATGATAGGATATGATAGAAAGATAAACTGGAAATAGATGCAAGATCACAACACAAGTTTAGAAAAAAAAAGTTTAGAGTTCAAAACATAACACAAGATCCCAAAATATAAAGTATACTACAAGTCTCAAGTACTAGCTGGATCGCAGTCCAGTCAAGATCCCAAAATATAAAGTATACTACAAGTCTAAGCAGGCGATACGTCCTCAATGGGCACCGGCTCAAGATCGTAGTCCACTCAAGATCCCAAAATATAAAGTATAACACAAGATCCCAAAATATAAAATATACTACAAGTCTAAGCAGGCGATACGTCCTCAACGGGCACCGGCTCCACAGGGATGTCCATGTAGTACTCACCGTCTATGCCAAACCCATAGAAGGTCGAGCAGTCAGCCTCTATATCATCTATAAACATCAACGGGGTTATCCTGTCAGGATATGAGCAAGTACAAACGCTAACAGCAGTTCCATGTGAATTGACAAATTCTATAAGAGACAATTATAATGGAATACAAGATGAATTATCAAGAATGGAATATAAACAGGATATGTAAAACTGGATATCATGTCAGGGTATAAAATACTGGAATGTAGAACAGTACAAGAATATCTGATGTATAATGTAAACATAAACGGTGCCTTGAGATATTAAAGCGTTATGTGATCGGCTTGGGTCAGGATCAGGCTGTTCCATTTGATCGCCTATGCACAATAACAAGCACAGATAAACCTGGAGATCAGGCCGGCCAAAATATAAAGCTATGTATAAGTAGTATCAAGTCAGGCTACACCCTATGTATGGTGAGGGTGGAGCTATGTACAAGTAGTAAAAGGAATAGTTAAGGGATATTGATTACAAAACCACTAATAACTCCCTATCCCCGAATAGTATAATAGATCCGGACATGACATGTCATGACACAGGATTCAAAAGTAGGGGGCCAACCCACTCCCAAATTGGTGTCTATACAAGTACATGAAACAAGATCGAACAATGCACCCATATACCAGGAAAGTCCATGAATAATATCTCATGACAGGATCCAACGTATATGTCATGACCCATACCCGCTTTTTGCATGCGAGAGCGTGAGCAAGCCAGCTACGCGTCAAGCGGACTCCAGCCCGACTCGAATACGTAAACGCTGTCAAGGCTATGGTATACTGCTAAATCATGGCAATGCAATCTATATCTCAAATCCACAAGTGTAATATAAGCATGAATGAACAACTATGGGTCGTGGTCTGCAGCCCACTAGCATATATGTCCGATAAGACTCCAAGGAATATAACAAGAGTCTTTAAAGTGAATCAATAAGCAGGATATCTCATGATAAGGAATGTAAAGCATGAAAGGATAATAAACGTAATAACGATACCTGAATCCCGCAAACGTATTATCACATCCGCCATCTAGAACTACTAGCTATCTCCATGCAATCACTAAACCTGAAGAGATCATCAGGTCCTTAGGGGACATTGCAAGATACATAAAAACATGCCTATATAGCAGTTTATCATGCAATAAAGAAAATACAGGAAATAAACGAAAAAAGACCAATCAACACGAAAATACGACTATTGGTGTGCTGTCGTAGGCACCCAAAAATAAAACCTATACTCTTATAAATGTAGCAGTGTGAGTAAGGATCGTTTCCACGGAGAGTAATTAGTTTATATTTGTGCTATGTGAATAATGAAAGGGGGATGAATAAAATAAAAGTCAATAAAAAAGAGCAAGTAGAATATGAAAATAAATCAAAATAACAAATGTTGGTCTAAGTCTACGTCTACCATCGAAATCTTGAAACTGATCATAGATGCAAACATATATTGATATGTATTATGAATATTCATCGTTGAAATTATTTCCTATCTCCTTTAGCCACAGTTAATTAGGAACAAGCGACCTAATTAACCTTAACTACTAAACATCCCAGACAAGCGCTAAAGGTTTAATCTAGTAGCGTATTAAACTCAATGAGATCGATGAAACAAAATAACACAAGCATAAGCGGTTGCATTTAATTTAGTCAAATATTTTCTTCCTAAGATTTAATAATACAAAGCAGTAATTTATTAAACCTTGGTTGCTTCACAAATTAGAGGGATCGAACAATTCCGGATTCGATATCTAATTTAGCAGTAGATTATCAAGAATAATAAACTAGTATGCATCCTAGTAATTAAACAAGATAATCATGAAATGTGTATAAGAAAATATTTGATACTCAAAGTACAAATCAAACATATAAATACAAATTAGATCTCACAAGTTTTTATTGATTCCAAGACTTCCGTACACTTCGACCAACAAGACTTTAGCCGAATATGTTCATCAAAATATCAAAAGAAAAGTTGGAGAAGAAGAAGAAGAGTTGTGTTCTCTTAATTTCTACCCCCTTTTATACACCATAATTTAGTTGTTTCAAGCCCACAATATCTCCCCACATATCCTCTAAAAGTTACAACTTCTCAAACCAAATAGACTAAGTCATAGAAAAAGTAGAAAAATTGTTATTTTGGTTCCTATTTTTGTTCACAGCATCTTTGACCGAACTTCAAGCCTAATTTCGTCCATGATGTAGCCAGAATCGCGAAAATTACAAAATATGAAAGTTGTAGCCCTCTGTTTTAGCTTTCCGAATCATTTTGAAGGACCTCAATTTCACTTCAGATGAGAAAGTTATGCCCATTATGGTAAAAGGTGTCAAAATTGTCCAGAATTGTATTTTAGCTCTATTTTGCACATAGTGTCTCCAAATTTATCCTACAGCAAAATATAAATATAATGAGTACCTTTAGTAATAAAATGACGAAAATTAAGGGATAAAAATATAACATTTTATGTTCTCATCAAATACCCCCACACTTAACTTTTGTTCGTCCTCGGACAAAACTCAAAATTTATTTTTTTCAAAACAAAAATCAAGGTTGTAATGTCATAAATAAAGAATAACCAAGCTCTTTAAAACCCATAACATGTCTTAAAAATATATTCTTAGACAACTTCTAATTTCTTAGTAAGTATTTTCACTCGAAGATAGAGTAAACTAAATTGGTAGACTCTCACGGGAATAAACACTCAGCTCTCATGGTTTGAAGGGTAAGTGTTTCTCTCAAATTCATTCCAATAGAAACGATCTACCATAAGCTTGCATATCTTCTCATTCTCCACCACTTGGATCACATGCATAACACAAATCATAAGGACTTTTTATGGGTTGTAGCGGGGCTTAGGATTAAGGTAGGACATATTTTGGGAGTGTAGCCCAAAAGCCATCGAAACTAGTGGAGCAAAAATGATTTAACTCAGGCTCGAATATATAAAATATGTAAAACAAATCACTTTATTCAAAACATTCAACATATCCCTTTATTTGAAATTTTGGAAGGAATCATGAAGATGGATATCAAAAGTTATTTCCTTCATCACTTCTTTTCTTTTTTACTTCTTCTTCTTTCGTTTTTTTTTCATTTTTTTCTCAGTTCTCTTTTCTTTTTCTTTTTCTTTTTTTTTTCTCAATCATGATGGGACACAAGAATTTAAGAATGAAAATATGTAGCCAAACTAGAAGTTAAATACCCCCACACTTATTTCATATACACCCATACATATCATAATGCTCTACTAGCTTTCCGACTTGGGTAAGAATTTTTTTTCAGGTTAAATCTTGTAATGTGGGTTCACAAAAATAAAAGTAATAAGGCTCAAAGGGGTTCAACCAAAGGAAAAATAATTTAAGGGAAGGCTATTTGGCTTAAGTAGCGTAAAAAAATTGCCTTAATCATGATCATGTATGCATGTGTTGATGTGACCTTGAAGAGAATCAAAGCAAGTTCTAGAGAAACAAATCCATGGAAGAATATCACACATCAAGAATAGTGGGACTGATGTGTCAGTCTAAAGGCTCAAAATCTCACCGGCTTTTGTCAACCAAATTTAGTCACTACCATTCTCAAGGAAAAATAACTATACTAATTAATTCTAAGTTGAAAAGAGTATTTATTCAATCATGTTATGAATTTTTTAAACTTAGTTAAATCTTCCTCATGACATACACAACGAAAAATTATTGAAAATCACAAAAAAACAAAACTTTTTTTTGAAAATAAAATAAAACTTTATTAAAAACCACAAAAAAATAAAATAAAAATTTATTTTAAAAAAAAACTGAAATTGCTTAAAATAATTAAATCCCCTCCCCCACATTTAAACTGACATTGTCCCAATGTAAGGCTAAATGCAAAGAAAAGACAAAAATAAACAAAAAAAAATGCAAGAATAAGAACAAACTTCCCTTGGGTTGCCTCCCAAGCAGCGCCTTTGTTTAATACGTCGTTTGCTCGACTCTATGCACACTTGACACAACTATGCAGGGGTTTCATATCTTGAATAGCGGCCTGCAAAACAGAGGATAAAGGCCTTTTGTCAAAAATCGATAATGAAATATAAGGAATATTACCTGATTGTTGTCTTTTTATAAAATTATTCAACCCTGCAACAATTTTATGCAAATTATTACTCAAGGCTGGCTCCACATTATTTTTCTTGAGATGTTCGCTGACGACAATATTGAATCCATCTTTGTCATTAAGTTCAAAAACTTCATGTACATTAGGTACTACGTCGTCATTAGGAATGTTTGCATCTGCAGCGCTGTTTCTTTCTTCTTCTTGTTAGAAATTTATTGTACCCTGTTGATTCATGAGATGGAGAACATAAATTAAATTACGGAAGCATACCTGAATCCATTGCTAGGCTTGACGTATCTTGAAGCGATCATCCTTTTATGGGGTTCGATCTTCCAACTTGCTACGACCCTTAATGACAAAGAAGAATTCGAATCCTTTGTCCCTCTCTTTCTGTTGATGGGGATGCAGAAGAGTAAAAGAGAAAACCTCTCTTTTGGTGGCCGTATAAGTTGGGGACCATAACCCTAATGAACACATATATTTATATGTTTTGACATTTCTAATTTGGCCCCTCATCAAATTAGAATTATCTCCGATATCTACACATTAATTCTATGACAATTATACCCTTAAGCCAATTTCCAAATAGACCACTTTAATTTGGCTTAATTATTTAGATATATAGCCTAAACACAATTAATTTTACATGTGTGTCCCCTTAATTATTGAATAATTCCAACAATCTCCCACTGGGCCACATATGTAACCTTATAATTGTGTTAACCTTAGTGAGCTCATAAATTGCTATCTTAATCCTTAGGGTATATCTGGACAATCTCGTCCATTAACCATATCAACATAGGATCAAAGCGGCCTTTGTCACATATAGCGTAACTAAACCATCAATGGTCACATATACCAATATAGCTAAACGACATAGATCAATCATGGATGCATAGTATGGAAATTATACGCAATGTGATCAATACATGTCTATTTCCAACTGGTCCTCCTTAACTTTAATGAGATCAATACTTTAACATAATGAAAACAGAATGAACTGAATTTCCATATATCTGATCAGATAAATATCCAAAATACTTTAATACATAAATGTATCCAAAACCAAATAGCACCCAAATACATAAAATACAAACTCCCACTGTATTGCCATATTTTTAATTAAGATAACACCCATATGAGCAGTATGCTCATGAAAGACCCTGGTTGATAATGCTTTTGTGAGCGGATCCGCTAAAATGGAGTTTGTCATAATGTGCTATATGGACATTTTAACCATTCTGAATTCTTTTTTTCACAACTAGAAACTTTATGTCAATATCCTTGACTTATATAAGTTTCTGTTGTTATTGAAATACATTACTGCTTATTTATTGTCACACTATAATTTAATGTGGTCTTTCAACACCGTACTGTAGGCGCAGCCTTGTGACAAAATTTTGCAACCATATTCCCTGAATAGATGTCCCACAACATGTTATAAACCTTGCTTCCATGGTGGAAGAAATTATGAGTGCATATTTGACACTCATCCAAAATATATCTCCATTAGTCAGCATGACATGATGTGGATCTTCTGTTGTGTTGGCATCCAACAAAATCGGAGTCGAAATACTTTATGATCTCCAAAATTATCCGATCTCCTACAAAGAGCATATAATTCTTTATTCTCTATTAATTACTTAAGTAGTTTGGCTGCTACCCAATGATCCATCTCATATTTGCTAAAATATCTGTCTAACATTTAAATATGTACGCAATATCCTAATGCGTACATACTTGAGCATACATTAGACTTCCTACAACTGGTCATGAATGGAAAATCTATTGTATTTTCTTAATCTTAAGGTTAATTTTAGGGCACTTGACTGAGACTGAACATGTCTCCTTTAACGAAAGGTGTCACCTGGTTAGTATTGAATACTTTAATCAATATAAAACCAAAAAAATTATTCCTACTCCCACTCAACTTATGATACACATAATTTTCAGCAGTGTTCATCTCAAAACCAAACGAGATAATCACTTGAATTACCTTTGACGAGAAGCTTGCTTGAGTTCATAAATAGATTGTCAATTTGCAAACCATATCCTTTGGGTCTTTCGACACAAAGTTTTCTGGTTGTACCATATAAACTGTTTCATCAATGTTATATTAAGAAATATTGTTTTGACATCCATTTAATATAATTCAAGATCAAAATGTGCAACATGTGCTATGATTGTTTTATAGGAGTTTTTCAAAGATACCGAAGAGAAAAACTCTTTAAAATCAATCCCAAAATTTTGAGTAAAGTTACTAGCTACAAGACGTACTTTATACCTCTCCACATGACCCTTCGAATCCTTCTTTGTTCTAAATGTCCATTTGCAACCAATGGATTTCATATATTTTGGTAATGGGACAAGTTCTTAAACTTTATTGTCTTGCATGAACTTATACTCCTTATTTATTGTATCAATCCACTTTGAGAACTGGAACTTTCCATGGCCTGACGGAAGTTGATTAAATCAACTTCCAGTATCCACAGTCTTCCTCACGTTCCTAGAGAAATATGACAATATTATCCGAAATTATATTTCTCCTTTCTCTGGTGGACCATCTTAATATTATCGGTTCTTGAGGTTGTTGAGTTTGTTCCTTAGGAATAATTACCTTATCTTGAATGGGGTGCCATTACGTTGTCGTTGTTAAGGTATCTCAACAACGACTTATAGAGGTAATTCGATATTGTCTTATTGAGGCTCCGAATTCACTTCTTGATCATGACAGGTATAGAATCTTGCACATCGTCAAAAGTGATAGTAAGAATCCTAATTGATTCCTCCTTCTCAAAGACAATGATCCTGACTTTATTTCTCCCCCAAACTCAACATCCTCAAAAACTATTACACTTCTCTTCTCAAAATAAATTTCATTTATATGGGACCGTATAATTATTAACCCATCGATTTGTCAGCATAGCCAATAAAGTAGCTGTTTACAATTTAATTTTGGTCTGTCTTTCCTTTACACATTCAATACAGACATTGAAGTCTATAAAGTCAATAAAATCCAAATCTTATCATACACAAATCGTTCAACTCTATTTCTAGAGATGTGACCTAATCGTTTATGTCATAATGAGACTAAAAATATTTATTGTTAATTTTGTATTTAGTACCACATGACTCCACTTGCAAAGTTTTATTATAAGATGCAATAGTTTTAAATGAATATAGGTTATCATAAACCTTAAGAGAACCGTTACCAATAATATTTGAATTTAAAGATAGACTAAATTTATTGTTTCCAAATGAACAATGGTAACCAGATTTGTCCATTAAGGAAACTGAAACTGAATTTCGTCTAAAAGACGATACAATAAAAGTGTCTATCAAATCCAAATAATAATCGGTTTCTAATAATAACCTAAAATGTACTATTGCTTCCATTTCTACCGATTTGCCGTTGTCACCCCCAGTTTTCAGAAACAGGGATATTTTTATTATTTTACATTTTTGAATATTTTTAAAATTTATTTTATTATTTATGATATTATTTTGGGGTTGAAATTTATTTTATTATTTATGATATTGTTTTGGGGTTATTTGAGTCGGGTCGAATTTCAACTCAATCCGACTTGAAACGGGGACCCGGAGGTAGTTTGACTCTAGTGGGACCCACACACTAGTTAGGCATGGCCCACATGATATTAATTTTAGTCCATATGATAGAAATATTTTAGTTAGAGGTTAGACTAATTATTATGGATAAGGTTAGTGTGATTAGAGACTTTAGAATGACTAATTTAGCCCCAACCAATTAGCCCTTTCCTAATACTCATAGAATAGGTTAGTGGGGGCATTTTGGACCTTACCATAATAGGACAAATAGCCCCATATGGCCAGCCACTTTGGGAGAGGATAGGCTCAAGTTTATTTCATTATTCTCATCCACACACTCTCTCTTGTTCTTCCCCAAATTCCTAGAGAGCAATCCCTAGCAATTTCTCAACCAATTCCTTCCATTTTGCCACCAAATCTTCTTCTTCCTTCTCCATTCTAGCCAAGGAGGAAGCTACCCAAGTTTGGGAGGATTCGGAGCTCGTTCGTGTCCTTTTGGAATCTCTACGTGTCGGTGTCGCTCCGGGAAGGCTTTTCTTCGATTCGATCTACCGGGAGGTATAAATCCCTTCTCCTTTTCATTTCCTCATGCATATAGGTCTATTTTGAACCCATAGGAATGACCCCCATGGTTGTATCTCCATTTGTGTCCATTTCGTGTCCATTCGGAGGTCATAGGAGTGTCATTTGTGTTGTGGTTGTGTCCATGTGGGAAAACCCCAAATTTGGACACACTATGTGTTGTTGTTATGTCTGAATAAATTCTTACATGTTTAATCTCATATTTTTGTATTGGAGATGTGTTCTATAGTGTCTCATATATATATATTAGTGTAGAGAATGAGTTCTTGATATATTATGTTATATACTTGTGTTCTTTTGTCTCAAACTACCCAAATCCGTCATAATTTTTATCCACGTTTTTAATTTCAGCCCTAACTTAGAAATATCATAACTTCTAGCTCAAAGCTTGGTTTAATCTTCCGTTTTTTTTAAAAGAAGCGTATTGAAGTTAGATTTCCAAAAACATATATTAATAGGCCTAACTCTTTCTGTAACTTTCTGGAGAATTATTTGAGTGTCAGCTGTACGAAAGACAAACGCGTTCTCGGTGTTTTTGCGATTTCGGGAGTTTTCGGAAACGAAAATGCGATCCGTTTGAAATTTCGGAAAGCTAACACATAAATCTATAACATACTTTAATCCTAGATTTTAATTCATGCTGAAATGGTACAGTATTGATTATTAGTAGGAGTTACTATTCGGCATATGCATTTTGTGTACCCTTGTGTGTAATATAATGTTCTATTTGATTTTAACCCATGTTAATGTATATACATTATGTAATTAAATAGAGAATACAAGCATGAGTAAATGGTTAAATAAATGATGTATGAGGTGTAAGTATCCCATCTAATGTAAGCATGTATAAGTATGGCTTGTAATGAATATGTAGGTTCTATAGTATGTAATGTATGGTGCATATAGTGGTGCAAGAGAATAATGAATGATGAATGAATGCAAGCATGAATGTAATATAATAATAGATGTAATGTATGCAATATACAAGTAAATGAGATGTAATATTCTATGTTAACACAAATCCTATATTATCTCATGTACCCCCTTACACTATGTTGACACTATCACACTTGACACATTGTTCACTTACACTTTGACACTCTTTGATATGTATACACTATGTATGCCCATTTAACCCTCACTTGCCCCTTTGCCATGTTCACATACACACACATAGCCTCTTAAATAAGTATTTATGAATACAGTCAACTTAGCTATGTATGTATATTATATATATGTTAGCATATTGTGTTGTAATATATAAGTTTATATAACCATTTGAAATGCCATGATTATAGACCTAATGTTGAATACCAATATATGCATGTGTAATATGTGTAGACATATATAGTTTAAAGTAATAGATTACCTAGTGTATATCCAATGTGAATTCTTGCCTATTTGAGTATTGAATAATTGCATGCTATATAGAGTTAGGTATATGTTGGCTTGTATAGCCTTGTATTGATGTGTGCTTGCTAGGATAGTCTTGGTTAGGCCTAGTAAGACTTGCTGGGTTAGGACATGACCTAGTTTGACCTAGTTTGACTAGTGCAGTTGACCAGAGTTGACCAAGGGTTGACTTTGGCCTAGTTTGACCTAGATTCATGTAGAATGCATTGTAGTGCTTTATATTACCCTTCTGGACATGTTGTGACTTGTGCTGTTCCAATTAGGAGCCAGACACCTCTCCTCGGACAGTATCTTTACCTTGGACATTCAGATATCAGGCGAGTACATTCTCTGATCGTTTTATACTTGTCACGAATTATATTCTCGCTCTAGATTACTTTTACTTGATGTTGTCACGTTATCATCACGGATTGGTACTATACGGATCTCTTCTTGGGATGTTACCCCCTTAGCGGGCGCATCGGATACTTTATGACATGTGTTTCATGTACATCATGTATTCTTTGCTTCTGCGTTATTCATGTACACTCATGTTCTCTCATGTTCTTACTTGTACGTTCATGTACTCTCATGTTCTTTCATGTACGTTCATGTTTTCTCATATGTTTCTTGTATAACCAAAACATCATGTCCGTAACGTAACTTGAATAGATCCTTGTGTATTGATTGTGGGTAGGGGTGAGTATAAATGGTCATGTAATTTACCCATCATGTACACTCTGTTACTTTTCATGTTCATCATGTACAACCTAAGCCAATTACATGCCATCTCGTACTCTAAATCACCAGTCACTTACAGTTCTTACTTATCATGTATATATATTTCCAGTTATCAAATATCTCTCCTATTTTTATGTACATCTTCTTACAGCATTTCATGTATCTTATTCTATTGCCTGCTTTATATTTTCTGACATGATATGAACTACATGAGATGTATTGTTCTCGCTCATGTCCTGACTGGACCTGTTGATAAATTTTACAGATGGCCTGGGATTGCCTGCTAGCCTAGAGGAGACACAGTAGAGGTTGTTTAGATAGTTATTTCATTTTGTCGGGAGTTGTATTTACTTGTGGATTACTGTATTTGAGTTTTGAGATGTACTTCTGGGTTTATGTATCTTAGACACTTAGACTTCTATCTTCTGTATCTCTTTTGGATTTCATGTTTTATCTATCTTCCATTATGCTCTACCTTAGATGTGATTGAGTTTACATTCTGCTATGTCACCCCCATTCGGGGAGTATAAACTGCTTAGCCTTATACTGTTAGATGCATGAGACCTAGGACAGCGTTCTACCGCCGACACTGCGGCGTAGGCTGGGCGTTGTTACGTTCTCGTACCCTAACTCTAGGGTACGGGTCGTGACACGTTTTTAGTGGTAGCCCATGCAGGTCGAGTTTATGTAGTGGTATTCGAACTTGAGTACCACTACAGCCTGCAGTAGGAATAGGATTTATTTTGAAGGTACTCAATCACAGTTAGAAACCCTTGAGAGATTTCCGGGACGACCCTTGAGAATCTTATTTTAACTTCGATTTGAAAACTCTTTTTCCCTTAATTTGATTTATTTTTACTTTCTGTTATTAAATTTGATTTTGATGGATTATGGTTGAATTTGAGTTTGTATTCATTGATTTTGATGGATGATTGTCGAATTTTGAATCTTGATGATAGCTGTTGCATCCGAGTTTGTATTTTGATGGATTTTTGTTCATTTTGAATTTTGAAGTTCGTTGATAAATTTGATTTGATTTATGGGCATTTATTGTTGATTTAATTTAATTTTTGACAAGATGAAATTATATGGGCTAGGTCATCTATGTTATGGAATCTAGTCTTCTATAGCCACATTAGCCAGCATGGTGAGGACATATAGTCTGACTTTGGATATATTTCTCGGGTGTGGGAATTTAAGGTTTTCGCAGCCAAGCTAGCGGCATCGCAAAAATATTAAATACCATGATTCTAGAGGTATGTGCATAAGTCAAGGACTCTGTGATTATCGTAGCCTTGCTTACTAGTATGACGGGGATTTAGAGTACCATGATTTTGGATAGACGCATATGATTATCAGATTGTACCTTAAATATTTTCAAGCATGTTTTCTCTACTTTGATGCAGTCCTTCAAAAAGAATTATTATTTGTTTTGCTTTGTTTTGCTTCTAATTATTTAACTTAGGAGTAGCTTGTGTAACTTCTTGCTATGAGTTTCTTCTTAATACAATGAATCGATGATTTTGCTAGACTTTATCTTGGATTTGATATTTAGCTCTGGTTTCAAAATGGTTCCTTCTTTTAGGCAAACAAGCAAACAGCTTTTATCGTTATTTCCTTCTTGCTATTATTCTAGTATTGAATAATAATAATAAAACTGCCTTGATTTCGTCAATCACCTATTTTACGATCTTGGTAGGAATCTAAATGTCGGTCTTAACGTAGAATTAATTTTTTTTGGGACATGAGAATATATGAGTATATTTACATAGTGGACACTTGCCTGATACGTATGCATGCTACACTTGATTTTCTACCTATCTAAATGCATATTAATATGTTGTTAATGTTAAAATTTTCAAAATCCCAATATTTCTGGTTTTCTGCTTTTCCAGTTTAAATTCGTAATTTAAATATAAATTTCATGTTATTAGTTTTGTCTACATAACTGCACATGTATGATATCTGCAGAGTTTCAATTTTTAGAGAAATTGGTTAAGTTATGTTAAATTTGTAAAATCTGAGACTGCATTATGTTAATATTACACTGGTTTAAATGTTAGCTTATTTTTAGATTTTGTATGTAAATGTTGAACTAAAACTGGGTTTAACCTTTCAATACTAAGCTATAACCCTGTACAAGGACACACACACACCCTAACTTAGTATACGCTGTCATGTAACCTAACCTTTCCTCTCTATGTTATGATCACATACTTGTATAGATATATATAGAGCTTAGGCATACATGTTATAATATATGTATATACATAACTAAATCTCTACCTCTTATAGATGTTTATGGTTAGCCATACATGTTATGATTAAATAGGTTGTGTATTGTAGGTTGTTAACCCATATGCCATGAGTAGTATAACAGGATAGCTCATATACAATTTTATGTATATTTCACATACACCCATACACACACAAACCACATAACTTGTACATAATGCTAGCTTTTCCCTCTCTAACGCTATATATATAAATATATTGTGATTGGATTTCCATACAATTGGCTTTCATTCTTTAACTTTTGATTTTCTTGAATAGTATCCCTTATTAGATAAATGGTGGTTAACTTTATTTTATTTTGATAAGTACCAGTTTTCATATAGGATGGTAGACTGCCTTACAGTCTTGATGATTGTTATTTCTGTATCTTTTCTAGTTTAGCACCCTAGATTGCTTGTGTGTTTTGATACCATATGACCGTTTTGGTTTAGCATGACTAGTATACCTAGATGAGACTTTCACTACCACCGTATGCCATGATCCTGTATGTCATCCTTTTAAATCGTATGATTGTTTAAGTTCTGAGATTTTGATTGTGGGGGGTTTGACCTAGAAGGAGTATGAACATTTTAATTTTGAGGATGAAATTTTTCTAAGGTGGGTAGACTTGTAACACCCAGTTCTCTAAAATGAGGGTAATTTTGAAATTTTGTAATTTTAATCATTTATTGATTTGACATTTAAATCATGATATGATTTTTGGTAATTTTTAAATTATTTTAAAACTATTTAAAATCATTACTTGTAATTTTGATGTTTTGCTAGTGAAACCCTAGAGACTGTTTGACCTAGAGCCTAACCATGTGATTAGAATATTTTAATGTCATTTCTGGCCTAAGGATATTTTGTATTTGACCTCTTTGAATTATTTTGATATTTATTGTGTTGGTGATTGTTGATTTTGACCTTTGATAGGTGTGATTTTGTGATGGTTTTGTGTCCGTATCGGACACGTATCAGTTTTTATTTACAAATGTTTGATGTGCCTCAAAGAGATTTTTTTTTATTGCTGATTTTTTTTTTTGAAAAGTATTTGAATGAGATTGTTTTCTGCATGTGTTTCCTGTGATTGCTTTGTTTTAATTTCGAGGACGAAATTTTTTTTAAGGTGGATAGATTTGTCACCCCCAGTTTTCAAAAACAGGGATATTTTTATCATTTTACATTTTTGAATATTTTTAAAATTTATTTTATTATTTATGATATTATTTTGGGGTTGAAATTTATTTTATTATTTATGATATTGTTTTGGGGTTATTTGAGTCGGGTTCGAATTTCAACTCAATCCGACTTAAAACGGGGACCCGGGGGTAGTTTGACTCTAGTGGGACCCACACACTAGTTAGGCATGGCCCACATGATATTAATTTTAATCCACATGATAGAAATATTTTAGTTAGAGGTTGGACTAATTATTATGGATAAGGTTAGTGTGATTAGAGACTTTAGAATGACTAATTTAGCCCCAACCAATTAGCCCTTTCCTAATACTCATAGAATAGGTTAGTGGTGGCATTTTGGACCTTACCATAATAGGACAAATAGCCCCATATGGCCAGCCACTTTGGGAGAGGATAGGCTCAAGTTCATTTCATTATTCTCATCCACACTCTCTCTTGTTCTTTCCCAAATTCCTAGAGAGCAATCCCTAGCAATTTCTCAACCAAATCCTTCCATTTCGCCACCAAATCTTCTTCTTCCTTCTCCATTCTAGCCAAGGAGGAAGCTACCCAAGTTTGGGAGGATTCGGAGCTCGTTCGTGTCCTTTTGGAATCTCTACGTGTCGGTGTCGCTCCGGGAAGGCTTTTCTTCGATTCGATCTACCGGGAGGTATAAATCCCTTCTTCTTTTCATTTCCTCATGCATATAGGTCTATTTTGAACCCATAGGAATGACCCCCATGGTTGTATCTCCATTTGTGTCCATTTCGTGTCCATTTGGAGGTCATAGGAGTGTCCTTTGTGTTGTGGTTGTGTCCATGTGAAAAAACCCCAAATTTGGACACACTATGTGTTGTTGTTATGTATGAATGAATTATTACATGTTTAATCTCATATTTTTGTATTGGAGATGTGTTCTATAGTGTCTCATATATATATATTAGTGTAGAGAATGAGTTCTTGATATATTATGTTATATACTTGTGTTCTTTTGTCTCAAACTACCCAAATCCGTCATGATTTTTATCCACGTTTTTAATTTCAGCCATAACTTAGAAATGTCATAACTTCTAGCTCAAAGCTCGGTTTAATCTCCCGTTTTTTTTAAAAGAAGTGTATTGAAGTTAGCTTTCCAAAAACATATATTAATAGGTCTAACTCTTTCTGTAACTTTCTGGAGAATTATTTGAGTGTCAGCTGTACGAAAGACAAACGCGTTCTCGGTGTTTTTGCAATTTCGAGAGTTTTCGGAAACGAAAACGCGATCCGTTTGAAGTTTCGAAAAGCTAACACATAATTCTATAACATACTTTAATCCTAGATTTTAATTCATGCTGAGATAGTACAGTAGTAGGAGTTACTATTCGGCATATGCATTTTGTGCACCCTTGTGTGTAATATAATGTTCTATTTGATTTTAACCCATGTTAATGTATATACATTATGTAATTAAATAGAGAATACAAGCATGAGTAAATGGTTAAATAAATGATGTATGAGGTGTAAATATCCTATCTAATGTAAGCATGTATAAGTATGGCTTGTAATGAATATGTGGGTTCCATAGTATGTAATGTATGGTGCATATAGTGGTGCAAGAGAATAATGAATGATGAATGAATGCAAGCATGAATGTAATGTAATAATAGATGTAATGTATGCAATATACAAGTTAATGAGATGTAATGTTCTATGTTAACACAAATCCTATATTACCTCATGTACCCCCTTACACTATGTTGACACTATCACACTTGACACATTGTTCACTTACACTTTGACACTCTTTGATATGTATACACTATGTATGCCCATTTAACCCTCACTTGCCCCTTTGCCATGTTCACATACACACACATAGCCTCTTAAATAAGTATTTATGAATACAGTTAACTTAGCTATGTATGTATATTATATATATGTTAGCATATTGTGTTGTAATATATAAGTTTATATAACCATTTGAAATGCCATGATTATAGACCTAATGTTGAATACCAATATATGCATGTGTATATATGTGTAGACATATATAGTTTAAAGTAATAGATTACCTAGTGTATATCTAATGTGAATTCTTGCCTATTTGAGTATTGAATAATTGCATGCTATATAGAGTTGGGTGTATGTTGGCTTGTATAGCCTTGTATTGATGTGTGCTTGCTAGGATAGTCTTGGTTAGGCCTAGTAAGACTTGCTGGGTTAGGACATGACCTAGTTTGACCTAGTTTGACTAGTGCAGTTGACCAGAGTTGACCAAGGGTTGACTTTGGCCTAGTTTGACCTAGATTCATGTAGAATGCATTGTAGTGCTTTATATTACCCTTCTGGACATATTATGACTTGTGCTGTTCCAATTAGGAGCCAGACACCTCTTCTCGGACAGTATCTTTACCTTGGACATTCAGATATCAGGCGAGTACATTCTCTGATCGTTTCATACTTGTCACGAATTATATTCTCGCTCTAGATTACTTTTACTTGATGCTGTCACGTTATCATCACGGATTGGTACTATATGGATCTCTTCTTGGGATGTTACCCCCTTAGCGGGCGCATCGGATACTTTATGACATGTGTTTTATGTACATCATGTATTCCTTGCTTCTGCGTTATTCATGTACACTCATGTTCTTACATGTACGTTCATGTACTCTCATGTTCTTTCATGTACGCTCATGTTTCCTCATGTGTTTCTTGTATAACCAAAACATCATGTCCGTAACATAACTTGAATAGATCCTTGTGTATTGATTGTGGGTAGGGGTGAGTATAAATGGTCATGTAATTTACCCATCATGTACACTCTGTTACTTTTCATGTTCATCATGTACAACCTAAGCAAATTACATGCCATCTCGTACTCTAAATCACCAGTCACTTACAGTTCTTACTTATCATGTATATATATTTCCAGTTAACAAATATCTCTCATATTTTTATGTACATCTTCTTACAGCGTTTCATGTATCTTATTCTATTGCCTGCTTTATATTTCCTGACATGATATGAACTGCATGAGATGTATTGTGCTCGCTCCTGTCCTGACTGGACCTGTTGATAAATTTTACAGATGGCCTGGGATTGCCTGCTAGCCTAGAGGAGACACAGTAGAGGTTGTTTAGATAGTTATTTCATTTTGTCGGGAGTTGTATTTACTTGTGGATTACTGTATTTGAGTTTTGAGATGTACTTCTGGGTTTATGTATCTTAGACACTTAGACTTCTATCTTCTGTATCTCTTTTGGATTTCATGTTTTATCTATCTTCCATTATGCTCTACTTTAGATGTGATTGAGTTTATATTCTGCTATGTCACCCCCATTCGGAGAGTATAAACTGCTTAGCCTTATACTGTTAGATGCATGAGACCTAGGACAGCGTTCTACTGCCGACACTGCGGTGTAGGCTGGGCGTTGTTACGTTCTCGTGCCCTAACTCTAGGGTGCGGGTCGTGACAGCCGTCACCCACATAGATGTATCTTTCACCATCAATTGGCTTTCGGTAGCTCAGACAACCTTGTCTATAAACACTATTACGGGTAGTCGCACCAGGATCTAACCACCATGTGTTTCTAGGTACTAAATTTAAATTAACCTCAGAATAGACCAAATTTCGAAATGTACTTTTCTTTATACGTCATGTGTGGTACTTTGTACATTTTTTCCTTATGTGTCATGTCTTACCACAAAAGAACAACCCTTAGTTTTATATTGTTGTTTCTTTTGACCTGGACCCTTAGCAGCTACTGTATTCATTTCTTTTTTGCCCTTAAAGTTTATCCTATTAAACATAAAAATTAATATCTTATTGGCAGATATTGTAGCAACATTAATTATAAAGAGAACAAAACAACAAAAATAGACATGCTCTAATTAATAACCAAAGAGTAAAATATAGTCAAACAAATTCAATTATGGTGAACCATATCTCAAGATACCTAGTACATCATTAATATCAAGTCTTTGGACAGTGATATTAACTGCAAGTGGTACTCTTGGTGTAGTGATCAAATGTTGACAATAAGTCATGTCAAATAATAAGCCTACCTTTGGATCGGGTTATTATTCACATGTAAACCGTATAATTGTCACACATTTATCACCACAAGTATGTGTACAATTCGGCCAAGTATTAACCTTCCTTTGGGCCGGCTAATACCCGCATGAATGTACACACATAAACATCAAACATCTCTCATAGACTATCTACGCAAGAGAGGTCACTTTGGCGACATCTTGTTTCAATAAGTCTATTTAGAATATTAGACAACTATTGCTAGTCATAAACGGTACCAAAAATTTGAATGTTTACTAAATTTTACAAAAACTGAATCATGTCCAAAACCTTTATGTACATGCATATTTAAAATATTACAACTCAAATAAGATAATCATAAGCATGTGAATCTATTTACATGATCGAAAACTTTTGACATAAAATGTCATTATATATTTTAAATCTAATCGAATCAATTAGATTGCTATTGTAAACAAAATAAAATTGACAACTGGTATTTATTGCACCAAATAAATTCTAAGATTAATATTCCATATAATGAATATGCACAAGTCGAAATATTTCAACAGCATCCAAAATTAATTCACAAAAACGAAGTGCTAGGCATACCATCGTTGCTTTCACTTCTCCAAAAATTGCCAAAGAATCACATGTGCATGATCGTGTACCACACAAAGATGTTTGCTATTTAATACGCTAACAGGACCCGAATCCAGCACAAAATCCACAAGACAAAAAAAGATTTTATAAATTTTAGTTCCGGAGACACGTGAAATCAAGTTCAACCAAGTCCCGGATCAAAAGCCTAATGGATCGAGAATAAGCAAACTTTAGACCAATTCATCAAAATTAAATACCAATTGAAGCATCAACTGAAGATTGCACGAAACAGAACCAAATAAAATTGTAATATAAACTTCCTTGTAATCATACATCCATTTGAATCCATGTTAAAAGAGGCTTTATGCAAAAATTCATGTGCGAGTCCCAATAACAACTTTAACCAAATATTCTACCATGACTTCACTTGTCTTTAACAAATTATATAATAATATTTCTTCTCATCCAAACATCCTTGTGGCATTAAAAAAAATTCGTCAACATTATACGTTGGCTGCATCTCAAACATCATAAAGGAAATCTTAACTGAATCCATTATATCAGATGAATGTATCTAACAATAGCAAATAAGAAAAGAAAAAAAATCTGAAACTTTCCACAATATCATATGAATTTATTTGCCATAACCCTTCTGCATATAGTATCCATATAATTAATGACAATAAAGCATTCATGCTTTCGAGTAATCAGCATAAATAAAGGAAAGAATGTTTAATCTTGACAAGTTAGAACGAACAACTATAACCCTAAATTAAATTAGATAAATTAATCTAGGATTTCTGTCCAACAACAAAATTGATTTTAAAACTTAGATCTCATAAATCAAACATGGAGGCTCTGATACCAATTGTTAGAAATTTATTGTACCCTGTCGATTCATGAGATAGAGAACATAAATTAAATTGCGGAAGCGTACCTGAATCCATTGCTAGGCTTGACGTATCTTGAAGCGATCATCCTTTTATGGGGTTCGATCTTCCAACTTGCTACGACCCTTAATGACAAAGAAGAATTCGAATCCTTTGTCCCTCTCTTTCTGTTGATGGGGATGCAGAAGAGTAAAAGAGAAAACCTCTCTTTTGGTGGCCGTATAAGTTGGGGACCATAACCCTAATGAAAACATATATTTATATGTTTTGACATTTCTAATTTGGCCCCTCATCAAATTAGAATTATCTCCGGTATCTACACATTAATTCCATGACAATTATACCCTTAAGCCAATTTCCAAATAGACCACTTTAATTTGACTTAATTATTTAGATAGCCTAAACACAATTAATTTTACATGTGTGGCCCCTTAATTATTGAATAATTCCAACACTTCTTGTTTTGGCAATGTAGGTGCTTCTTTTACTAGGTTGTCAACCTCTCTACCATTTCTCAAAACGAGTTTACTTACATTTTCTTTCGGATTTATTATCGCTTGAGATGATAATTTTTTCGAACTTTGTGCCTCCAACTTTTTAATTGTTGTAGCCATTTGGCTCATTTGATTGTTCAGACTTTGGATGCTGTCCTTCGTCTCATGTATACTGGCCCTTGTCTCCTGTTGAAATTGTAAGGTATTAGTGGCAATAGACTTAACAATATCTTCTAGAGACATACCAGAATTAGAAGTTTGGTCCGATTGTTGTTCATGGGGATATGGTTGCTTGTACTGCTGGTAACTTGGACAATTTTGAGTTACACTGGGCTCGTCTTCAAGTATTGGACACATATCAGTTGGATGCCCTACTATTGAACAAATCTCACAAGCCATTGTTGTTTGCATGTTACCACCTACAACCATTTGATGAACAAGAGAAGTTAAACTAGCAATTTGTTGTTGAAGAGAAGAAACATTTACCTCGTTAGCGTGCCTAGATGGAAGATCCAGCCAAGTGCCAAATTGTTGAGAATTGGTCATCATGTCCTGTTAATTTTTTTTGGCTAATAGAAAAATATATTTTATTACAGGAACGAAATAAAGATCACAAAGCACAAAATTAACTAAAATTACTCCCCGGCAACGACGACAAAATTTGGTGTGCTGTCGTAGGCACCCAAAAATAAAACCTATACTCTTAGAAATGTAGCAGTGTGAGTAAGGATCGTTTCCACGGAGAGTAATTAGTTTATATTTGTGCTATGTGAATAATGAAAGGGGGGATGAATAAAATGAAAGTCAATAAAAAAGAGCAAGTAGAATATGAAAATAAATCAAAATAACAAATATTGGTCTAAGTCTACATCTACCATCGGAATCTTGAAACTGATCATAGATGCAAACATGTATTGATATGTATTATGAATATTCATCGTTGAAATTAATTTTCTATCTCCTTTAGCCACAGTTAAATAGGAACAAACGACCTAATTAACCTTAACTACTAAACAACCCCAGACAAGCGCTAAAGGTTTAATCTAGTAGTGTATTAAACTCAATGAGATCGATGAAACAAAATAACACAAGCACAAGCGGTTGCATTTAATTTAGTCAAATATTTTCTTCCTAAGATTTAATAATACAAAGCAGTAATTTATTAAACCTTGGTTGCTTCACAAATTAGAGGGATCGAACAATTCCGGATTCGATATCTAATTTAGCAGTAGATTATCAAGAATAATAAACTAGTATGCATCCTAGTAATTAAACAAGATAATCATGAAATGTGTATAAGAAAATATTTGATACTCAAAGTACAAATCAAACATATAAATACAAATTAGATCTCACAAGTTTTTATTGATTCCAAGACTTCCGTACACTTCGACCAACAAGACTTTAGCCGAATATGTTCATCAAAATATCAAAAGAAAAGTTGGAGAAGAAGAAAAAGAGTTGTGTTCTCTTGATTTCTACCCCCTTTTATACACCATAATTTAGTTGTTTTAAGCCCACAATATCTCCCCACATATCCTCTAAAAGTTGCAACTTCTCGAACCAAATAGACTAAGTCATAGAACAAGTAGGGAAATTGTTATTTTGGTTCCTATTTTTGTTCACAGCATCTTTGACCGAACTTCAAGCCTAATTTCTTCCATGATGTAGCCAGAATCTCGAAAATCACAAAATATGAAAGTTGTAGCCCTCTGTCTTAGCTTTTCGAATCATTTTGAAGGACCTCAATTTCACTTCAGATGAGAAAGTTATGTCCATTTTGGTAAAAGATGTCAAAACTGTCCAGAATTGTATTTTAGCTCCATTTTGCACATAGTGTCTCCAAATTCATCCTACATCAAAATATAAATATAATGAGTATCTTTAGTCATAAAATGAGCATAAAATGATGAACATTAAGGGATAAAAATATAACATTTTATGTTCTCATCAACTATACACGACTGGAAGAACCACTACACATAAACGAACTGCTGGAGGAGAACAAGAGAACACGATATCACGATGTCAACGGATAACCAATCGAATACTCAAACCCTCGTCCCTAGTGTGGACTCGCAGGTTTGAACAACTACTAACCCTCGCCCCTAGTGTGGACTTGCAGGTTAGCTTCAAGAAATCACCCTCGTCCTAGTGTGGACTCGCAGGTGCGGACAGATAACTACTAACCCTCGCCCCTAGTGTGGACTCGCAGGTTAGCTTCAGAAATCAACGTACAAATAACTACTAACCCTCGCCCCTAGTATGGACTCGCTGGTTAGCTTCAAGAATTCAAGGTACAACAGTTCCGTTATGACTTATTCATCCTATGACACGATGCGACTCAGTCCAAGTACAGGTGATGACATGACACGACCCAATCATGATACACCCTTGTTAGCAATCACCCGAATAAAACTCGTATTATACGCGAATTTTTCCGTATCTTTCATAAACGTATAATACTTGCGTACTTTTGACAGATCCAAATCAGTACATAAATTTTAAGCATGCAAAGTTTTAAACATGTTCTGTATAAATTATTGACAAATTTAGTACAATAAACATGCTAGGAACCTGTTTAATTAACCAAATTTGACAACATATTCAAGAATGTAAAGTTTCTAACCTCAATATTTTCATTTTTCGAACATTTGACCGAATTTTTGAACGTATTTTATTTGCACTGAGCCGATTTATACTCGTACTTTTGCCGTCCCGAATTTTTTCCGTTTGCCGAATTGCTAACAAGACGATACACGAGAGAACCAATCCAATATGAACTACAAAATTAACTATGAACAAGAACTATATATACATGTATCCAATATGAACTACAAAGCTAACTATAAACAAGGACTATATATATATACTAGCATGCACGATGTACAAATCACATGTCAATAATCAACTAGTAAAACCATATAATAATAGAAATATGCATGTAAATAAACTGTAGAGGGAGGCAAGGTATACTTGCCTGTGGTCCTGAGTTGTGGGTACGATCAAGTGTTGATTCAAAGTCTGATTAACCTATTTAAAGCATATACACAATGTCAATAGATAGCTTGAAATCAATAATGATCTATCTACTTGGTCTTTAAGCCTTTGATTTGGTTTTCTTAATATACTAGGTTGATTTTTGTTATGTGTCCCCTACTGGATATGGCAGACTAACACTCATACATATTCATTAGACTACTTTCTGTTTGGACCTACCTCTGCTACTATGATATCAACCCACCCATTCTACTTGTATACCTACATTCTTGTTGTTTACTGGAAACTCCAAAACCCCTATAGATAGTGCCTATTATCTCTAGAGTTGTTCACATCCATGTGGCAATAGATCATTAATTATTCCTTTGAACATTGATGGTGTTACATGAATAATACTGCCAAACTGGTGAGTGCTACAGAAAAACATGATCATAATAATGAACAAATTATAATTCCTTCAATACGAGGGTTAATCTGAATTTGTAAATTCATCCAATATCATAAAGAAGCTTCAATTGATTGCTCTTATTTAATTTTGACAGGCAAGCAACAAGGTCATATTGAGAGAGAGATATTTGAACAGTACCCTGGGTACCAAATCACATCATACAGTCTACTGTTATTGGTTCTCTCCTTAATAATTCATATGCAGACTTGAGAATGAATCCACCTGTTGTTTCTAATTTCCAACCCAGAATTCCATTTTTATCCCTGAATGTCTACCTTTCGTATCTCATAAGAAGGAGGAGTGGTGATTTTAGTAGCTCGTGGGTTCCATACTCCATGTAGGATTATTTCATCAACTTAGAAGTCTTAATTGTAATAGTAAATGCTTGCCATCTCAGTGTCAACTGATACGAGATATATGAAATGGCATATCAGTGTTAACTGATACAAGGTAGTAACTATTACCTTCTTGTTATCTATACATAGCATTAAAACTGGTACTTGAGTCTCTGTGAGACACAAATGAGTACGTATCATGTCGCTTTCTACCTTACAACCACACTTGTATTGACAAGTAGGCATGCTACAGGTTTTTGCCTTAATAGCACAATAGGAATCCTGTGTTTTTAATGATAGCTGAACCAGGTGTCATGTGCTACCGTATACATTATATTGGTGTTAAAGAGAATCCAGGCTTTTAGAACCGAACCATCAAGTAGGTATATGATACCAAGTATTGTCGGGTACAGCTATGAAGTTTGCTTTCTCCTGATTTCAGGGTTTGATATGCTTATGGTGCCCATGGCACACAGAAGAGGCCTATATCAGAACAGATACTGCATTTTAGGCGAGATACGAGTATCAATGTTGATACCCCTTTCTCAATTCTGCTTGTAGAAAAATTTGTATGGTCTGACCCCAAGGTATTCTGTTCAATACGGGTCGTGCCAACTTGATTTCAGTTTGATCTGAGTCCCTACTAGGGCTCCCTATAATTGACAGGTACACAAACTTAGCGTTATCTCGGGGTAACCCTGTTTCTCTACAAGTTATGCTATAATGTCAACTGATATTCGAAATTCAGGGTCTCCTCTGATCTTTGGTTTTCCCAATCTTCCAGAAGCGGTTATAATTTACAGGCCTTAAATCTCAGGTACTGCTATATGGCCAACTAACCTGTGTATCAAGTTTCATCATCCTGACTCACATCAACAGAGCATTGGGACACCCATGCTCTACTGAACTAGTTCTCTGATACCAAGCCGTATCATAAAGTTGAACTGATTTCAGAGTATATGATATGGCTCGTTTTGCTTTGATATTAAAACAGTATCTCAGTATTGGGATCAACCCTCGACACCATGGTTCAGCCGGATATCAACATCCTATTTAATATGAATCTACCCATCCTGAAGCCGAACCCAAGTGGTTTACAGGGTTGCTTATATGATTAGAACTAGTATACTAAAAGTTCCACCCAGGTGTACCTATGTGGCACACCCCCAGTTTACACTTGGATCAGGTAACGATCTGATACTCGGGTTTCCCCCTGGGTACATAGTATCTATATTATGAAGAAGAGGCACTGATACGGGGTTTGGCTATATTTAAGGTCTGAGATGGACTTTGAGTGTCCTGAACCTGGTACGGGTTCATGAGTATCCATCCGAGACTTTCCAGCTTGAACTGGAATTCAGAAATCGACTGGAATCATTGATTATGAAGGGTTCTAACATCAATTTTGATTTCCAAGGGTCCAAAGTGTAACCAACTGTCTAACCCATTGCCCTGATCTCCTATCGACTCCCATCTATTAGTATTCCTTTAGGGTCTTTACAAATACTTGCTGGTTCAAGGTTGAAGACAAGCCATTAAATAAAGAAAGGAGGCTTACCCCTGTTACTCGATTTCTTCCCCTGCTTCCTGAGACAGGGTCTGCGCCTATGTTTTTTGTAGTCGATGAAGAAGGATCGAATTTGTTGAACCCAAGCTCCTTCTCCCCCGCCCTTTCCTTCTCGGATCGATTTCAACTCAGTATATAGGGTTTTTATAGAGGAAGGGTCGGCTACTCCTCTCCATATATATATGGATGATTGATGATAAGGGGGATTTATTTGAAATCCTTTGGGTTTATCACAAGATTGTGAAGGAACCAATCTGGATTTGGTTCGGGAGGGAATTCCCACTTGGAATTTGAATTAATCCTTAGAGCTATGTTCGAATGCAGGGGGTTTACTCTGATTCGTTTTAACCAGAAGTTCAAATATAGGTTTTTGGGTTAGCACTCGGGATTGAATCCTTATCCCAAATGGATTTGAATCTGAGATATGTAACCTCCTAGCCGTTCAGTTTGAACGCTAGAATTATATCAAGCCCCCTTCAACTGTGTGGTTTATGCAATAAGGCCCTCTTTGACTATAGAGTGGTTGAATATATATATATATATATATATATATATATATATATATATATATATATATATATATATATATATATATATATATATATATTTTGAAAACCGTTACCTTTATTGATAAAGAGGGTAATGAGTACATCCGACCTCATGGTAACAAGTACAAAGAAAGAAAATGAACAAAAAAGATAACACTACTCTAAAGCCCAATGAGGAATAGCCGGAAGATGACGACAGCTCGAAAGCGACTTCCGAAACTGTCGCTTCACCTCCCTAACCAAGAAGTCCGATCCAGCACCACGTCCTTCATATCGATGTTTGTTCATGTTCTTCCAAAGCACCCAAATGATCGCACCAGCCAATGATCTCCGATGATGACTGCCCGGACCCCGCCACCACCTTTGAAGAAAGACCAGAAAGTCACTATGCATCCGTGCCTTGAAGAAACCCCGGAAAGCAGGCCAAACCGTCATAGCAAGATCCCCGTGAAAAAATATATGCTGAAGGTTCTCCCCATGCCCAACCTGACAGCAATGACACCTAGAAGCCAGATGGAAGCCAATCTTCTGAAGAATGTCATCAGTAGGAAGTCGGTTATGACAGACCCGCCACATCAGAATGCTCCACTTTGCCGGAATACATTTACCCCAAATATTAGAAAAGAGTGATGATGTAGGGTGAGAAATCCGACAACATCTCTAAGCCGCAGCCAGCGTGAAAGAACATTTCCGCTCACCCCAAACCAGAGAATCGGGAGCCGAAGTACATGTCAGATTCGCCTCTCTGAGCCGCCCCGCTGCCTCTACTCCAAATTGACCCGAAAACAAAGACAGATCCCAACCAATGGCTGTCCAAAAAGAACGAATAGCCAGACCACCATTATCAGAATTCTTCGCCCTAGAATCTCTGATCTTTCTTTCCCTATCTGAAAGAGCCTGAACAATCACCGTACGTGGGGGAAGAACCACCCTTCTCCCAGCCAATCTAGCCGACCTCCGAAGCTCCCCAGTGCCCAAGCGATGTGAAGCCGTCGAATCAACACCCTCCCTCCCAACCCGGTCCCCCATACTGGCCACAAGACCCGTCCGACCGACATCAGCAGACTCCCTCGCCTGTGTACGACTCCGCCCCCGAGTCCGTCTCCCCGTTCTGCGCCTGGTTCCAGAAGTCACTCCGTCAGCCGGTGTAATAGCAACACTATCCAACCGAGGACCCCCCAGAATCCAATCCTCACACCTCGCTGAACCCTCACCACGCCCAAGTCTAACCGAGATAAACGGTTCCGCCAATTTCCTCCCACGTAAAATCCGTCGCCAAATATGGGAGCACTTGGAAGTCATAAGCGCATCATAAGGATGGCGCTTACGAAAATATTTCGATTTAAGAAGCTCCACCCAAAGGCCCTTCCCATGCCTCAACTTCCACCACAACTTCATAGAAAAGGCATCCATAATATCATTCAGGCACTTGATCCCGAGGCCTCCTTCGGACTTAGTCCGAGTAACGAACCGCCATGCCAGCCAACTCCTCTTAGCCACCCCATCCTTGCTACCCCCGAAGAAAGCCGCAAACATCCTCTCAATCGTCCTGAGAACGGCCCGGGAAGGACAAGCAGCAGCCAATGTGTACATAGGGATAGATAAAAATATATTCTTAATAAGGACCAACTTACCCCCAGGAGAAAGAATCTTGTTCTGCCAACCCGTCAGCTTCGAACGGATTTTATCCAGCAAATAGCTAAACATCCCCGTATTCCTTCTCCCGTAAGATAACGGACAGCCCAAATAAGAGAATGGCAAGGTACCGGTACTAAATCCGAAGAGAGTAGAAATAGTCCGAGCACGATCCACACCCAATGGTGACGCAGTATAAAAGGCAGATTTAGAATAATTGATCTTCTGTCCAGAAACAGCCTCATACCTATGCAGGACTTGCTGGAGAGCACGTAAACCAGTAATATCCCCCGAAGTAAAGATAAGAACATAATCCGCATAAGCCAAGTGCGAGATATGCGGTCCCCCAATCGGAGTGTGAAATGAAGATCTCCTATTGGATTCTTGAAGGAGCTTGAGGCTCCGAGAAAGTACCTCCACAGCAATAATGAAGAGAGTCGGGGATAGAGGATACACCTGCCGGATCCCTCTAGACGCTGAGAAAAAATCTGTAGGAGCGCCATTGAGAAGAACCGCATACCGGGTATCCGCTAGGAGACGATAAATAAGATTACAGAAGATCTCATTAAAACCAAATCTCCGAAGAACCCTCAGAAGGAATTGCCAGTTGACTCTGTCATAGGCCTTCTGCATGTCCAGCTTAATAGCAACGTTTTCACCATGGTTGGGTTCCCTCATAGAAGCCACCATATCCTGAGCAATAATGATGTTGTCCACAATCTCTCTCCCCTGAACAAAAGTACTTTGCTCCGGAGAAATAATTTTGGGAAGGTATTCCCGCAACCTGCAAGCAATAATCTTAGAAATAATTTTGTTACAGAAATTGCAAAGGCTAATAGGGCGGAAATCAGAAAGGTTCCTCGGGTGCTCGACTTTAGGGATAAGAAATAAGAAGGTATCCGAAACTGAATCCGGAAGGCGTGCACCCAAGAAAAACGAACCAACGGCTTCCTCCACATCAGCAGCAATAATGTCCCAACAAAATGAGAAGAATCTACCAGAAAAGCCATCCGGTCCGGCTCCACTAGCCGGGTCCATCCCCCGAACAATCTCCAACAGCTCCGCTCTGTCAGGGCAGCGAACAAGATCAGAATTATCCTCCATAGAAATAATGCTAGGGATGACATCGAGGAAGGCATCCTCATCAGAAATAGGCTCAGCTCTAAACAGCTTCGAGAAGAATAAAGATGCCTCCGTCGCAACCTCTGCGGTAGACCCAGTTTCTGATCCGTCAGCCCGAATAATTTTCTGAATACTCGCCTTTCTTTGCCTGCTCATGGTACACTCATGGAAAAAACGAGTATTCTTATCTCCTTCCAGATCCCATATCAATCTGGCTTTTTGTTTCCAGAAGGACTCCTCAACCTGGACCTTTTGCTTCAATCTGGCAACGGCCTCCATCCAGGAAGCCCTCCCCCTCTTCGAAGGATGAAGCTCATAATCCTGCTCCGCCGCCAAGGCAGCGTCTTCGGCCTGACGGATCTCCTGAAAAACGTCTCCGAAAGTAGCTCTGCTCTATCCAGCCAGAACATGCCCCGTCGTCCTCAAGTGCATGCCCAACCGCTCAAGCGCATCATAATGCCAACATGAATTCCACGCCCGAGCCACAATCGGAAGAAAATCCGGATGTGAAGTCCAGAAGTCAAGAAACCGGAAGCCTCTGCGCAGAAGGGGAGAAGCTGGCTGGCAGGATATCAAAAGAGGAGAATGATCAGATTTTGCCCGATTAAGATGCTCGCAAGAAACCTGGACACCATCCATCCAACTACCCGTCACGAGTAGCCTATCAAGACGGGAACCCTGACGATCAAGCCCTATCTGCCCGTTCACCCAAGTATAGATGCTACCTCTGAAACCAACATCGGATAGCCCGGCAGCCAACTGGAAGTCGAGGAAGTCCGCAATGGCCCTCGTGTCAGGAGGCCGGCCTCCAAATTTCTCATCCGAAGAGGCAATGATATTGAAGTCCCTGCCCACCGCCCAGGGCATGGCAATGTCCCTGGCTTGGACGTCCAGAAGATGCCTCCACATCGTCCTCCTCCCCTGTCGTGTCGCTGCACCATGAACTATCGACAACCGCACCGGAAGCGAGAAACAACTCAAAGAAAGCTGCACCGAGATAGCCTGATCACAGGAGTCAATACAATTGATCCCAAGACCCGACTTACAGAAAATCCAAATATTGCCCTTATCATTGCAAAAGCTATCATCAAAACCCAACCTCATTTGATAAGAAAGAAGCTTAGAGGATATCACCTTGGGTTCAATAATGGCAAGAACCTGAATAGAGTTGGTCCGACACAAGGACCTGAGACGGGATAAAGTAGCTCTGTTCGCCGTCCCCCGAACATTCCAGATAAGGAATTTAACCATGGACCCTCTGGGGGTCCTGCCTAACTCGGGAAGCATGTGATCGAAGAAGTCGATCCGACTGAGGAGCCATCGTCTTCCTCCGCCTACCAGCCGCCTTCTTATAAGGAACCATCTGCCAGTCTCCTTCACGACCCTCGGAGATAGAGGTGGAAGGTCTAACCTCGGGCAGGGAAATCATATCATCACACAGAGCTGAGTCATAACCCCAGACGGATAAAGGACCGTGACCGGCCTCCCCCCACACCACCAAGCTACGATCCTCGGTGTCAGACTCAGCCGCAATAACTCCCTGTCCCAGCTGGCTATGGATAATAATAGGAAGAACCGATAAATCAATAGGCCCAATGCCCCGCTCAGGGCCCAACTGCCCATCCAAGCTAGAGCCTGGAGCGCTGCGTCCCTCTATCATGGGCCGCCCATCATCCGACCATAAAGCCAGCTGGCCCGAGGAAGACTCCCCCACGTGCCAGGAAGGCGGAACGGAATTCGCGCGAGTATCAATACTCCCGCGCAATCCGTGCTGCGAGATCCCCGTGCTATCATCACGCCCCCCGACGTGCCTCCATATCTGCCGTGTCCCCTTCCCTTTCTCACGCCTTGATCGTCTCCTCCGACGACCCCTACTAATCCCACGGCCACCCTCCGGACCGTCCTCCTCACGCGCAACGTCTGGAGCAAGGCCGTCGGGGATGGGCAGTCTATCAGCTACTCCCACGAAAGAAGGCTCCACCTGGGGACGCCCACAAGCACTCTCAACGTGACCATGGTGGCCACAAGAGACACAGTATAGAGGCCTCCGCTCGTAGACAATTGGCTGCGAGCGAACACCATCAGGCAGTTGGAAGAACACCTCATGTTGAAGTGGTTTGCTGACGTCCATTTCAACCAAAACCCTGGCCACCCCCGGCCTAGAAAAGGACGCCGTAGCCCGATCAATACTGAGCGGAGTGCCGATACCAGATGCGATGGAAAAAACTGCATTGGTATCAAACATACAGTGTGGGAGTCCGAGGAAGGCCACCCAGATTGGAACCCGAGGGTCCTCTATCGGCGGCCTAAAGTCCACCGACGATCGAAAAATCACCATCGGAACCCGACCAACGAACCAACAATCCTTAGAGCGAAGCTGGAGAAAATCGCTCTCGACGTGAGGCCGTATGAGAACATGACGATCATCAATGGCCTTCACTTCGATCATACCCCTGAATCCTCGCGAAGCAAAATCCTTCTTAATGGCCTCAATCGGGAGTCTCCACCGAGCAAACTTCCCGATGAGGTCCATGCCACAAGGCACCGTAAGGGCCTCCATGTCCGCCGAAAAAAATGGCCACCTTCCGACCGTCAATATCAATGGCCGGTCGGAAGACAACCCTGGACGGACCCCCCGCCTGAGTCGGAACGGAGCATCCCACCACCGCAGTAAAGGACCTGCGTTCCTCCCTACCTCCTGCCATCGCCGTCGACCCCGACACAGCCGGAATAGCCACATCCGGTCCCCCCTCCGAACCAGGCCCGCTAGTAAAGCCGAAGGCACCCCCCGTCACCGGACCTCCCCCTTGGTCTCAACCGGCCGAGGGCGCTAGGACCCCCAGCCTCGGTCCCTGGCCTGAGGGAGCAGAACCCCCCGTAGGTGCCGCCAACAGAGTTCCAGTCGGATCGTGCCGTGGTCGGTCCGCCAAAACCAGATCTCCCCCCCGATCCCCACCGGCCGGTAACGCCTGGGCCACCAGCCTCGTATGCTGGCCTGGAAGGGCGGAGCCCCCCGTCGGAGCGGACCCCCCCGTCGGTGTCTCCATCAGCGCCGCCGGATCGCACCATGGCCGGTCCGCCCTAGCCAGACCTCCCCCCCCGATCTCCACCGACCGGGAGCGCCGGAGCCACCAGCCTCGGATGCTGGCCTGGGGGGCCGAGCCCCCCGTCGGTGCCGCCATCGTCTTCCCTGCAGAATCGCCCAGGCCTGCGCTCCGCAAAATACGGATCGCCCTAGCGGAAAAGATATAATATGATGATGATGATATATATATATATATATATATATATATATATATATATACATTTACTCTTAGGACTATATTCATATACAAACACATCCTTTATCAAAATATAAAATATACTAGTTTAAGATATCTACTAAAATCCTAAATCATTATATTCGGTCAATAGTTAATAATAATAATTACTTGAAATAAGAAAAAAAATAGGGCGGGGGTTTACAGTATACTAGTCCGTGTAACATCGTGTCGGTAATCAAGTAAAATACTACAACTAAATCGGATATAGCAGATGTCAAGACAATAAAAACTATCAGAGAATGTACTCGCATATGGTCCTGAGCTGTCAATGAGAATCGATGCTCAGAGTGATGTCACAGACCTAAAGATAAGATATACATGAGTTAATTAGGGTTTAACAGTGTATGACATGATATTCTAGTATATGCTATGCAAATCTAGGTTAAACTCAGTCATACTAAGTCACTAGGTCACACTAGGTCATACAAAGTCATACTAAGTCATGATAAGTCAAACAAAGTCAAACAATATCAATCTAGGTCAAGGGTTGACCTACAGTTGACTTTTGGTCAACTGGTCAACTCTGGTCAACTCCAAGTCCATTCTAGGTCAAATTGGGTCAATGATTGACTCACAGTTGACTTTTGGTCAACTGGTCAACTCTGATCAACTCCTAGTCCAATCTATGTCCAATATTGACTTGCAGTTGACTTTGAGTCAAAACAGTCAACCTTGATCAAACATGGTCAAATCTAAGTCAAGTATTCTATTCCTAACTATTACCTACCAAGATACCATATACTTTGGTCCTATTAGTATCCCAATACCAAACCTTAGTTGGAAGTCAAATACCTTAATCTAGGTAAACATACCTTAATACCCATTACCAATACTTAGATATATAGTAACTATCTATATACCCCCAGGCTACTAGCTAACCAATAACTTAGATATCTAACCTTAGTTACGTATGTAAATTCAATACCTTGCCTTGAAGGTAAACTATTACCTTAAGGAAAAAGGTAAATCTAATATATCCCAAGATACTACTTGGGTATCTTAAGATACCACTCTAACCATATCATAATATCCTACTCTCTTGATACCCTCAAGATACTATCATACCCACATCTACTAGCTATCCCAAGTCATTTAACCAAGATACCAACTTACATAGGATACTCACTCTAACATAGATACTAGCTTCTAGTCTAGGATACATAGGGTATCTAATTACCTATCCAAGATACTAACATATCTATCTAGGATACTATCTTAGATATCCTAAGATACTAGCTAACTCATCTAAAGATACTAACTATCCTAAGATACTCTAATATATACATATACATTATACCCTTCTCTCCTAAAATGGTAGATAACCAACTCAACATATATATAGATATACTCTATACACTACCCATGGGATAATATCCTATAATCTAGGATACTAACTCTAGCCTATATCCTAATATCCTATCCATCTATGTAATACCCCAATTCTAACCATTACCTACCAAGGTATCCCAATACCTTGGATACTAGGTAATACCCTTACCCTAGTAATATTTACCTTAGGTTAGTAGATAACCCACTAACCTAGGCTAATAGATCCTAATAAACCTTAGACTACTCTCTAACCATCTATCCTAGTATCCTACCAATACCTTGCTATTACCTTACCCTTACCTTAGGTAATTTCCATTACCTTGAAGGTAAATCTATTACCTTGAAGGTAACTCAATACCTTACCTTGTAATAGGGTAAACCTCATTACCTTGGTGAAGGTAAACCGACATCCTAAGATATCTCATATTACCTTAGTATCCTAATATACTGCTTTATATCTCAAGATACCAAGTATCTTAACTCTAACATATCTAACTTAGATATTTATATCCTAAGATATCTAACTCTAATGTAGATAGACATATAACTAACAAACTCTAACTATCATATCAAGCCATCTATCTAACATATAATACTAACCACACTCTAGACACTAACTTAAGGTATTCTAACACATATCTAACCACTCACACACACATGGACACAATCATCCTACTCTTAGCACTTGACATCTTGATATTATCTATTACCTAGTTCTAATACCCAATATCTTAGTATCTTGACCAATACCTTATTCTCCAATATACTTATCCAACTAACTCTAATACTAATACTTGATACCAAATATGATACCTTACTCAAGTCCCAATACTCACTTATCCTTACTCATGATACTTGAGTGTCACGATACCAATATTCTCATGGTACCCAAGTATTACACTAGTACCTTGCCCACAACTTTAATACCGTGACACATAACTTATCTATATTTGGCTTACTTGTTAACCATTTGTATCAACATTAACACAGACTAACTAATACATATTACCTAACAATAATATATATATGTACTATATTATACATATTCTTGACAACCTATGATACTTACATTTACTTGATATCCATACTACATAGGCTCATAGGATACACAAAATGCCTATGTCGTATAGTCAGTTTTCTACTTAAAATCAATACTGCATCTAATAGACCTATTCACTAAATTCTAGGATTAAAGTATGTCATAGCCCTTCGTATTAGCTTTCCGAAACTTCAAACGGATCGCATTTTCGTGTCCAAAAACTCCCGGAATCGCGAAAACACCGAAACACATTCGTCTTTCAAACAACTGACGCTCAAACAGTTTTAAAGAAAGTTCTAGAATGAATTTGACCTATTAATATATATATATATATATATATATATATATATATATATATATATATATATATATATATATATATATATATTTGGAAAGCTAACTTCGATACGTTCTTTTCAAAAAATGGGAGATTAATCGGAGTCTTGAGCTAGGAGTTATGACATTTCTAAGTTGCTATGGATACTAAAAACGTGGATGAATATTATGACGAATTTGGATTATTTTGGACAAAAAAAACACATGTAGCCAAATCTAACCATGTATATCATGAAATACCATAACACAACACCACGTATCCTATTTAGGATACATACACCCAATCTTGACTAAAAAAGGACACGAAAGTTCCTTTGGGGACACGTATCGAACACTTGGTGGTCACAAATTTGATTTTCCCCAATTTATATCAAAATAAAATGGAAAAAATCTTCAAATAGGAAGAGGAGAGCCAACTCCTCTCTAATGGTACCCTAATGCAAATGGGGTTCTAAATGAATGTAGTTATACTAATGAAATGAAATGGAAGGGTTTAGAGAGCTCATACCAAAAGGGAGATGGATTCTCAATGTAAAATTTCTAGATCTAGATCTCTACCAAGCTTCAAGGCTCCAAATCCTTCCAATTCCTTCTTAGCTAGCCAATAGAAGCTTCTCCTCTCCAAGGGGAAGAGAATGAAACGAATTTGGCTCAATTTGGAGAAAATTTGGGTGTAGGAGCAATTTAGAGAAAAAGCTCCTAAATTAGGGCTTAAAATAAAAATGGAAAAAGGAAGAAGATGAAGTAGAGCTTTAATAGGAAGGTGGGCGGCCATATGGGAGCCCTAAATAGATTTGAAAAATGTCTAAGTTGCCCTCATCAAGTCTCCCTTTGGTTAACTAGGAGTATGCAAAGGTTTAGGGTCAAAAGGGTCAAGTTTCTAATCTTTAAATACTAAACTTGTCATATGGGTTTAGTCTAAATGCACTAGCCTAATGAGATAAGTTTGTGGGCTATGCCTATCTAATCTTTGGGTCCCGACTAGAGTCTAAACTATCCGGACCACTAATACAAGTCAAAATTAGACGAAACTCCAACCCGACTAAACAAATCCCTAAAATACAATAATAATAAATAAATATTTACAAAAATATAGGAATATGAAAAATGATAAATTTACCCTCATTTTTGAAAATAGGCAGTTATAATATGTGTATATTAATTATTGTAATGACTGAGTTGGTTTTAGGTGGTTTGGACACAGTTATTGGACAAGAGGACACAGCACGAGGCTGTGGTGCCTTCCCCTGCTGCTGCTGTGTGTCCAGTTCTCACTGGACACGATATGAGACACCATCAAATTTGGTAAGTTGATAGGGGCAACCACTGACAGTACACACACGAAGTTTGAGAACATTTCGTGGAGTATTCGAGGAGTTCTCGAACCTGCAGTGGTCGCACAGCACTGACGAACACCTAGATTCCTAGTTCTGATACGGACTAGTATCTCAGACACGACACCTCATGGACACGATGCAGTAACACCAACACGTACCCCTAGACCTAGGCTACCTACTGACACGACCACGAGACACGTGGTTGGACACACTGTGTCCTAGAGGACCCGACCCATACCATATACACCCACTGTGCACTGTTGCTTGATATATGTTGACCCTATGTTTGACACCCTGTTGGACACAACTTTTGGAGATTGACACCCCCCTGTAACACAGCCCTCACACACAGGTAGCACACCCCCTTCCTATTTTTTCTATTTTCACATATATTTTTGGGTTTCGAATGCATGTAAATGTTGATACTTGCCATTGACACTCATCCACTGCATATTATTACCTCTACTGCATTAGCTCTCTTTGCCTGCATCAGGACATGTTTTTACATCCACTAAAATTCATTTCATATGCCCTACATTACACACTGTAATGCAATTTAGCCACTTTACACATTTAATGCACAAATACCTTGTCCTGCTACCTGGACTCACATCTATTTCATTGCCTTGTTCATTTCATTTCCTGCATCTTGAGTTGTTCATATTTCCTGCCTTGATCATGTCCTGCATTAGGACATGTCATATACTGCATGTGTTCAGTCATGAAGAACATTAGTTTTGGTCACTCTTGGTAACAGTCCCCAATTGGTTTTGTATCCATTTTATATTTGTACCAGTCATGTTTGTCACCCTTGTTCAGTCTTAACTTTCCACATTGTATCAGTCCCTATCGATGGGTTTGAATCTCAGAAATTTGAGATGTCTATTGATTTGAATGTCAGTTGATATATGTTTATGCTTTCGAATGCAATGTGACTTTGATTCTCAGATTTCCTAAGACTGAGCTTGGGATTGATATATAGGGTTATACTATGTGTAGGTTTGATAACTATTGTTGAGTTATGGGGTTCAATCTCATAAATCTGAGATTGAATATTGATTTGGCTTAGGTAGATACCTGAGATTTGATATAGGTATATGTGTAATGTGAGTCTATATATATTTGCTAACTATATAGATGTGTTATATTATATATAAGATGTGAGAGTTTATGAGTGTGCCCTTGTGTGTGGAGTTGAGTGAGGATAAGGGATTACATAGGCAGAAGGTTCTGGTATTATAGGGCATGGTATGACATTGATTGGTAAGTGAGGATACATGTATATAAGTAGTAATGGCTTGTTGTGAGATTACCCTAACCTAGATCGACTTGTTTGACTAGATAGTTGACCAAACCCTAGACAGTTGACCAAATTACCTTACAGTTTGACCTAGAATGACTTAGAATCATGTAGAATGCATTATACACTTCAATTATTACCTTTTGAATACATTATAACCAATAATATTGCTCTAAATAGGACATTGTGACTCCGGTTCGGACATCTATATTCATCAGTCATTCAGGATATCAGGCGAGTACATTCTCTGATAGTTCTTTCATTTACTTGTCGATTACTGTATTTCAGTTCCATTTAGTTCTATTTGATTCTCTGTTACAAACATGGATTGGTATCTCTGAATTCATGTATGCGACACACATTCTTTACTTGTCTAGCCTCTATTACAAGAACCACCACTCAAATCACCTACAAGCATCTTCATGTTCTAGCTGGACTGTTCTCGATTTATGTGTCGGGTTATGAATTCACTTGTATTATCGGGCGGAGAAATACTTGAGTAGACATGTAAACATTCCTAAATACTCGAACCACCTCCCCGTGATCTATATAAGAACGATAGCCATCCCTCACCTGATCAGTGTGCGATGTGCCGGATTTATCCCTAGCCGTTTACATGTCGATATCAGTATTTAAAACACACTTTGAGTATTGTCTAGAATCATCACTAGAATCACCAGGATCATTACTAGAATCATCACAAGAATCATTACAAGTATCACCTTACTCGAATCACCTACAAGAAATACCCTACTAGAAATATTGATTGATCACACTCGACTCATATTGTACTAGACTCACACTGGGATCACACTTGACTATATTGCACTGTCTGGACTTATATCACATTATTCTAGTTCAACTAGTTTTTATTTACAGTCTTCATTGCCATGATCTTCTGATTTGTTATATTACTTCTCTTGTACTTTAAACTGTTGCTCCACATCATTACCTGTCTAAAACTTCCATGCTTCATCAATATAACTGTCTATCACTGCTCTATAGTTTTTGTCATTTACTTGGAATTTCTAGATGAGTTGTGCTCGTTCCAATCTTGACTGGATACATTGACAAAATATTACAGATGTTTGTCCTGAGGACACATGCCCTACTTGCTATGGATCCGGAGATGGATTAGCTACCTTTGGTCCCGACTCTCAGGAGTGATCGGGAGACTAGTTTAGTAGACTTGTTTTAGATTTTATTTTAGAACTTGAATTATAATAAGTTGAGATATTGACTTTGTATTTGAGTTTGTTTGAGATATTATTATTTAGTAGTTTTATTTTTGTTGTTGTTGCTTAGTCTTAGTAGTTATCTAGACTTTTGTGTTATTTTATCGTGCTTAGACCGTGATTGAGTTGTATTATATCTATACGTGTTCTCCGTTCAGAGTTGAGATTTATGACAAGTACACTATATATTTGTATGAGTTGTTTAGATAGTGACCAAGTACAGCGTTCAATCGCCGATTCTGTGGCGTAGGCTAGGCGCTGTTACGCACTTGTACCCTTACACTGGGTGCGGGTCGTGACAATAACATCTCAATTTTTGATTTGAAAAAAATTAAAATTTGTAAGGTACTGTTCTGTACTTGTATATACTATTTCCTCAAAAAATTCATGTATCCTACAAAAGATGTTAGATCCATTTTCTCTTCCGTTATCACTTAGTAAAATAATGGCAAAGAGAGAAGCTCCCCCACAATCTATGCTTAAGTAACAAACGTTGAAGAAATACAAAAAATATTGACAAAATAACAAGTATTTCACAGACAGTTTTAATGAATGAAGCACAAACTAAGATAATGTTATGCATAGAATAAAAGAGAGAATGCATACATATAAGAGAACAAAAATACACATGAAATAGTAAATTCATACTAATAAGAGTTTGAAAATGTATCAACTCAGCAAACAGTTCAAGTACCATGACTGTTTGAGATGATGTATAAAAGAAAAATCATAATACCTCAATAATTATCCAGATAGAGAAATCAAGTAAACCTATAAAAATGGGAAAACAATGAAGAATCATATTCTCTCATAAATCTACTATAAATCAAAATACTATGACCAATGTAATAAGATATTTTAATTAAAGAATATATGTCCATGACGAACTAGATATACTATATATTAAGGGTTATATGAATTGAAACAATTAATTTGCTGTAGAGGCTAAAAATTAAGCTATGCTACTCACCCAGAAGTCATCTCATCAAAAAGTATCATATCAATAGATTGCGCCATATCAGGTTGCGCCAGATCAGGTTGCGCCTATATCAAGTTGTGCCACGTTAGGTTGCGCCCATCACAGGTTGCGCCAATCTCAGGTTGTACGAAAGACACGTGGCAGTTTCCTCAAAAGATTATAACAACATCATCATTACCTGACAACTGACAACACGTAAATCAAGGAAAATCTATTTGAATTCTACACAAACACGGTACTTGAGAAGATTTAGTCAGCTAGCAGTTTGCACAACATGTCAGGTTGTGCGAGGTTGAACCCAGGCACAAGTTGCTACGTTGGGCCCCCGCGCAACCTGATAAAGCTTGCTCAAGGTGATAAAACAATATTCAGAGCAGGGTGACGTGGCACGCAAGCCACTAACTTCGTAGCATGTGTCCACTATATTGCTCACGACCATGCGCATCTCACTTAAATGATGCCACGTGTCCGCAGCAGTTGGTGGTAGCAGTTGGTGGAACCGCTCGCGCAAGTTGCTACATTGTGCCCCCGTGCAACTTGATGAAGCTTGCGCAAGATGATCAAACAATATCCAGAGCAGGGTGACGTGGCACACAAGTCGCTAACTTAGTAGAACGTGTCCACTATATTGCTCACGACCCTGCGTATCTCACTCAAATGATGCCATGTATCCACAGTAATTGGTACAACCGCTCGCGCAAGTTGCTACATTGCGCCCCCGTACAAGTCGCTACATTGCGTAACCTGATAAAGCTTGCGCAAGGTGATCAAACAATATCCAGAGCCGGGTGACGTGGCACGCAAGCCACTAACTTCGTAGCATGTGTCCACTACATTGCTCGCGACCATGTGCATCTCACTTAAATGATGCCACGTGTCCGCAGCAGTTGGTGGTAGCAGTTGGTGGACAGAACTTGGATTCTTACCATTTATCGGTAAAATAAATACAAGTATTCTGTTCATGTAGCAATCTGGAGCAGGATCAGGACAAGACTAGACTGGTTGAACTCCATCCAATCATTTCGCGGCCAAGCAAGAAGTACGACTTGATACTTTAACTAACTGGGGTTATCACAGGCCTAGTTACTAATAAGATACAATGAGATTATTCCACAGCCACAAGTCCTACAGACTATCCAAGTTATCCAGGTCGAAATATCATGTCAGGGGTGCAACACGTGGCAGTGTGTTGGAAATATGCCCTACTCGTCGGCAGGCTACAAGTCCTTGAGCGCCCAGATAACGGGATTGCATGTAGCTGGAAAATCTCTTCATGACTACTGGATTATTCTAGTTATTAACCTTAGTCAATTTCAGAAGGTGCCCCTGATCGTAGTACTCAGGGGTCCCTGTTCTAGACATGATGCGAGACAATACTGGTTTATTTATACAAGCACAATCGCCCACGGTGTCCAGGTCATTCATTCTTTTCATGTCATGCCATGTCATGTTTAGCCGTCGTAACAACAATCCGAGGTATATCATGTCAGGTATACTTGTCAGGAGTGCGCCACGACGGGCCACTATCAGGTCATGTCATGTTACTTATCAGGAGTGCACCACGATGGGTCACTATCATGCATTATTCTATCGTGCCCATGTATCGTGTCAGGTTTATGTATCATGTCGTGTTCATGTCACAATTATCCCACATTACACTAAGGATCAAGAGAAATAGTATGGATAAGGTAACAAGAATTGTCATGACAAAACAAATGGTACAAGATATCAAAAGGGGTGCCAGGGACAGCATGCACCAGCAACAACATGTGCCAACAAACAGCATACGCCAGCAAACAGCCAGCAACAGCATTCACCAGCAAACAGCATGCGCCAGCAAAACAGCCAGCAACTGTCACCCCCGTTTCTCGTATTTCGTAATTATACTCGAAGTTGGATTTTGGCATGTATCTTATTTTCTTGACTAGCAGATTTTGGATTTCTCGTACATTGGTTCTCGACCCGGCTTGGTTTATTTTATGGAGAAGGATTGGTTTGGTTTGGTTTATTTTACATTGGAACACCTTAGCCTATGCTCCTCCCTCATTTCCACCACAACCACCCTCTTTATTATCTCCACCTACCTTTCTCTCTCCTCATAATTCTCTCATTTATTTCTTCATCTTCTTCTTCTTCCTTCCTCCACACAACACCAACACCCCTTAGGCAAGTGCACCTTGCCACCACTTGAGAACCACTTTTTATTTGTCCATTAGCTAGATTAGGCCATGGTGATCAACATTAGAACTTAACATTTTGTGATTTGGAGTCTCCATTGTTCTAGATCTAAGTTTCTTCTATTTTTGGTTTTGCATGGTTTTGATCTATTTAAGTTGTATTTTTATGGGTTTTGATGTTCTTATGTTGGAGAGAATTGAATTTCACCCAAGATAGAACTTTGCAAAGTCGGATTTGGACTTGTTTGGACCAATTTATGGACTTTTGAAGCTTTGGGTTCAACCTATGGAGTTCTTGCTGATTTGGAGAAGACAGTGAGCAGTGTACGCGAGCTTTTTAGCTTGCGCCACTGAGCTGCGCGCGCTCTTTAGCGCAGCGCAGTCCGATCCATACGCTGCCTTTTGGGAGCGTATGTCTTGCATACGCTCACTTGGGTGACAAGGAGTCGTATGGAGTCCATACGCTGCCTTTTGGGAGCGTATGTCTTGCATACGCTCACTTGCGTGACAAGGAGTCGTATGGAGTCCATACGCTGCCTTTTGGGAGCGTATGTCTTGTATACGCTCACTTGGGTGACAAGGAGTCGTATGGACCTCATATGCTGCCTTTTAGAGGCGTATGGAGTACTTGCACTGAGCGTATGACTTTTGCACTGAGCGTATGGCCTTTGGCTGACTTGGTCTTCTGTCAGCGTGTCAGATTTGGTTTTATTTTCCTTAAGCTTGGCTCTTCTATAGCCCTGTATATTGATATTTTATTAGATATTTTATGCCCATTTTATATCCTTACGCCTTTTGTCATGAACTTGATAATCACGAATTTACTTGATATGTTTGGAAAGGATAACTGAGCCTGGCACGATGGTGACCCGTAGTGGTGCACTCCTGACATGAGTAACCTGACATGACCTGATAGTGGCCGTCGTGGCGCACTCCTGACTAGTACACTTGACCTGATAACCTGACATGTTATATCTTGATAAGCTGTTGCGACGGCTACCTGACATGACATGACCTGTATAATTAATCTGGACACCGTGGGCGATTGTGTTTGTATAAATAGACCAGTCCCGTCTTGCATCATGTCTAGGACAGGGATTCCTGAGTACCACGGTCAGGAGTACCTATTGAAACAAACTAAGGACTAATAACTAGATTAATACATTAGTCATGAAGAGATTTTCCAGCTACAGGTAATCCCGTTACATGGGCACGCCTTGGGATCTGTAGCCTGTCGTCGAGTAGGGCACATTTTCAGCACACTGTCATGTGTTGCACCCTTCAAGCTACCTAAGGGTACATTCGTTTCCTGGACGATGTACCCACCTGAATTCAACTCTAAATCTTTCAACCCGGGTAACCTGGATGGTCTGCAGGGCTTGTGGCTGTGGAATAATCTCGCTGCATCTTGTTAGTAATTAGGCTTGTGACAACCCTAGTTAGTTAAAGTATCAAGCCGTAATTCTTGCTTGGCCGTGAAATGATTGGATGGAGTCTAACCAGTCTAGTCTTGCCCTGATCCTGTTCCAGATTGCTGCATGACCAGAATGCTTGCATTTATTTTACCGATAAATGGTGAGAATTCCAAGTTCTGTTCAGACGAAGGGTTACAACCCCGGTCCTTGTTTGGTTTACGGGTTGTAACCTGATTATCTGAATAGTTCCATGGTTATCTCGTCGTATATCATCCTGATGTATTTTCTTTATTTTCAGTTCTTACTTTTATTTATATCTTGTGTTGATTGCTGGTTTTAGTTCTTAAGTGAAGCTTCCTTTGTGGCACTTGCTCTTTCTGGGGTCTGACCCAGCTGGTTTTGTGTGGCCAGATTTCAGAGCAGCTCCAGAGGATCTACCGACCTTCCAGCCAGATGGTGGCCACTAGACGGAACCCTGGCAACGAGTGGGTTATTTTTGGCTCTCCCACTTTATTGTAAAAATATTCTTTTGAGGCGTTTAGCCGACGAGCACCTGTTTAGCTCGATTGCACTTACTTACTGTCTGCCTACGGGCTGTAACATGATTAACAGATCCTAGGGTTGATCATGTATGACTAAACTCTTGCTAGTCCTGACATTTTGTAACGACTAGCTTCATGATCAACTGAATATGTAATGTTTTGGACGCCTTACTATTGTATATTTAATGATCATACATCTTGTGACTTTTACTTACTTGCTTGTGATTGAGACACTAGGCTTGTTCATGACCTTAAGAGACTGTTGGCTTGTAGATAAACCCTCATGTATCTAGACAGCCGTGACCGTATAGTAGAGCTGTCAAGTGGGCCGGGCCGGGCCGGGCCGGCACGAAATTGAGTGGGCCGGGCCGGGCTCGGGCCGGGCCTCTTGGGCCCACAAAATGTAGCGGGTCGGGCCGGGCCGGGCTATGGGTGGAAAATCTAAGCCCAGCCCGGCACATAACCCACGGCACGGTGGGCTTCGGGTCGGACCGTGCCGGGCCAGGTCGGGCTTGGGCTGGTAGGAAAGTCTAAGCTGATGTATGGATGCTTGCATGTATGTTGTTGTTGAGTTAACTTGCAACTAATATTTATTGAAATAAAATGAATTGAATTGAATTTCAGTTCAGACATTCATTTCGTTCAATTCAATTCACTACTACACTCTATATAATCTTAATGATAACAGAGGCCACATTTGCACTTGTTGTTATTGGCTGTCTTATCTTGGCCAGCAAAGTACAAGTCATTTGTTTGGATTGGAGGACAGAGTGTTTGTTGTGTACATGTTTTTTTTTTCTTTTCCTTGTGAAAGTGATAACACTGTTGTTTAGGATTTACAAATCAAAGAGATTGTGCAGGGATGTTGCAGGCCAGGACGGACCGGGCTTGGGCTTGGGCTTGGGCTTCGGGTCGGGCTGGGTCGGGCTTGGGCTTCGGGCCGGGCCGGGCCGTGCCTATATTATGGGTCGATATATGTGGCCCGGCACGACCCAATATGCGGGGCCGGGCCGGCCCGGGCCCACGATTAAACGGGCCGGGCTGGCACATGGGCTAATTTTTCGGGCCGGGCTCGTACTGGGCTGGGCCGGCCCGGCCCAATTGACAGGTCTACCGTATAGCGAGATGGATTCCATTTCTTATACGTAGCTGGCTATGTCTGCCCCCGCTCTCCAGTATTCTGGTTCTGGGGCGTGACAGCAACAGCATTCGCCAGCAAACAGCATGCGCCAGGAAATAGCATGCGCCAGCAAACAGCAGGCAACAGCTTTTTGCCAGCAAACAGCATGCGCCAGGAAACAGCATGCGCCAGGACAGCATGCGCCAGCAAACAGCATGTGCCAGCAAATAGCATGTGCCAGGACAGCATGCGCCAGGACAGCATGCGCCAGCAAACAGCAGGCAACAGCTTTTTGCCAGCAAACAGCATGCGCCAGGAAACAGCATGCGCCAGCAAACAGCATGCGCCAGCAAACAGCAGGCAACAGCTTTTTGCCAGCAAATAGCCTGCGCCAGGAAACAACATGCGCCAGGATAGCATGCGCCAGGACAGCATGCACCAGCAAACAGCAAGTAACAGCTTTTTGCCAGCAAACAGCATGCGCCAGGAAACAGCATGCGCCAGCAAACAGCATGCGCCAGCAAACAGCAGGCAACAGCTTTATGCCAACAAACAGCATGCACTGCTCATCTTCTCTAACCAGCCTCCAATGGCCATGAAAACCCATGAACCAAAAGACCATAAATCACTCAAAATAAGTCAAAATCAGGACTTCCAATGGTCTAAATTCGGTAAAATCAAATTTCCTACAACATGGAACCATCAAAACTTAAAAACAAGAAGGTTTGATAGATCAAAACCATGAAAATCCGAAAATGGCTAAAACCTAGATCTACAAGGAAATATACAAGAAAATGTAAAATGACAGAAACTAAAGTGGATTAGAAAGTTGCATAGAAGAGTTTCGAACAATAAAATGGTGGGTTCCTTCATGAAGCAAGTTGCACTTGCCTAGGCTAGGATTCTCTTGGTTGGTGGTGGAGAGTAAATGAAGAAGGAAGAAAGTAATTATGAGAAAGAAAGAGAAGGGGTTATAAATAAGGAGGGTGGTGGTAGGTAAGAGGGTTCACCTTTGGTTCATGATGAACCAAAGCAAACCAAGCCAAGCCGGACCAACCCAAGAATAAACCAATCAATGAAATGCTAGAATAAATCAAGCAGAAAGACATGCAATACGAGTCAAAATACATATACGTATACCAAGATACGCAATACGAACCATAGGCATTACATCTATATTTGATCCTCAGAAATTTTGGATTCAATGGTGTGGACATGTTGCACTGATCGTAACCTTTGATTTAGGAATAAGAGTAAGTGTTCGATTCTTTGCTTCATTCAATCTTGAAATTCTTGTGGCTTGAAGAAGAACAGATCACGACCGGTTCTATTGTATATTTTCCTCTGTTTCGTTGGCTTACCTGCTCGATCTGTCATTCAAGGGGGGATCGAAACCAATTTGGACGAAGAACTTGTGTCCAGCGCAATTTCGAATCTGATCCTGCCAGGTGAGCTTTTATCTGTTCAACTTTCAGTTTAGTTGCATTCTAGTTAGTTGCTAATATTAGGATCATGCTGCTGTTAAGAGTTCAGAGGTGAATGATTGAGTCGAATACAGTATTGAGGGCAAAACCTGGGAGTTAACTTGTTTTAGTTTCAGTCCAGTGGTCCTTGAAGTTTTTTCTCACTGATGCATCATGTTAAATATAAATGAGACTATGATAATGGACATATTGAGAGCAGGACACGTAAATTGTGACTGTCAGATAACTGGAAAGTTCAGGTAGCAGGGAAGGTTTTGGAGCTGGGTTTAGTTGTGTTTGGACTAACTTAGTTCAGTCAGCTGTGTAGTACTTCTATTAGAGGATTGAACTGAGGTTGATTGATATTGTTTGGTTCCAGTCTCTTCAGGACTGAACTTGGAGTTGTAACCTAGGATATTTGATTGTTAGTAACATAACCTGTGGATGCTTTCATAGCCTGTAGGTGTTCTAAGTATTGAAGTTCAATCCGAATTAAGGAATGTTGGATGTTGAGTTGAATTACAACTCTTAGTCTGAATAGGAATAATATCTGAATTATGTTTTCCTTGCAAGCAGTTCATTATCCCAGTTTCCAATTCTTGGAGATAATGAACCTGGACTGAATTGTTCAGTCCTATTTAGGACTGAATACCTGAAGTTGTAGCTTGTACTCAAGATTAGGGAATCAAGTACATCTAATTTACTGACTGAATTGGTTTCCTAGAACATATTATGTGGATTGTAGTGTTTAGCCATATGTAGCAGTCTAATAACTGAAGTGGGATTGTAATGATTTGGGACTGTTTTGGTTTAAACATTGGTAGCAGCCTATTTAAGGACTGAGTTGGATTCCTATGAGAGGAATGATATTTAAAACAAGTGTGGGGCTAATGCCTAGAGTAAACTGAGATGTATCAGCTGATATTGCACTGAGATAGGAATGTACATTGGACTGAATATAGGATTGGTTTATGTCCTGATGATGGACTGAATATAGGATTGGTTTATGTACTGATGTTGGATTGATACTTGTGATCCTTAGATTGTCATTCTTGTGGAGATGCAGACAACTAGTTCTAGTTACATGTTGGGTGTATTATCCTGAGAGTTATACACCCTAGATATTATGTTGTATTAATATTTCATAAGGCTGATTTTGCCCTGATCTAGGACCTGTTTAAATACCCTTGTCTCAATGAGAGGTTGATGGTATCAGCCATATGGATTCTGGATCAGTCTAAACCTTGGTAGAATTTAGATTTCATCGATAAATGTAAACTGAAGAAATCAGGTGAGGGATGTTGTGATTTAGAATTCTTAAATGTCAATTCGAGTTCAGATTGATAGCTAGAAAGCAGGTTGATTTTGTTTAAAGAAGTTCATGGTATTTTTCTGTTCAAGTAAAGGGGATAGAATGGGTTTCAGTAAGATATAAATTACAACCTGGAATGTCCAGGACTTGATCAGTCTTGGAGTAACCTGATAGGTACCAATTCGAGTATTGGACTGAAATATCAGTCCTACGAAGGCTGGAATTGATCAAGTGTCTAGGATTAATATTTAAGTGAACTGAAGTTGGTTGTAATAGTGGGAAACCTGAGATTTAGGATGGATTACAGTTAGCTAAAGTTAAGGCTGACCTTCATCAGCATTCAGCTGAACTGTATCACTTGAGACTAATGTGTTCCCATGTCTTTAGAACTGAAATGGCTATGACTGGAAGGAGGATACAGCCCACACATGAACTAGACTGTCCAGGGAACCAGTTGGTGTTATCCAGTGACCCTGGATTGAATTGTTTAGACTTTGGAAAACTAAATCCCCATTCAACTGAGTATTTTTTATTCAGGACTGTTAGTACATCCTTGTCTCAATTAGAGACTGATATGTATTATCCTATCTAGAGACTGATATGTATTATCCTACCTAGAGACTGATTTACTCCTTAAACTAAAATTACTTGTTATTTATAGAAAACTAATATTGTAGACTGAATCAGTCATGACACCTATGATTTTAGTAATATACTATAAGGAAATTAAGGATAGATGACCTCCTATTTTGGAATATTATTTTAGTTGTATAATTATAAAGGGTAAAGGTTATGTATATAAGATAGGTTTAATATTTAAACCAAATTATGTTGTAGTGACTTTACAGACTAGAAATACCTATCTATATTGCCAACTTATCAATTGTAAATCATAACAGGAGGACATCCAGCTTTACTACCTTTTATCGATCATCCTACGCAAGGCAAGTATACTCCTCGGACTTGTTCGTTTTCTCATGTCTTGTATATTTATTCTTGTATCTCCTTGTTGACACGATGTATCACGGTATTGTCTGGTTTCATATTTTATGGAATACTTGTGTCTGGGAGGAGAAATACTACAGTTGTGTGATCAAACCCTGTTACTATTTATGTGAATAGCTTAAGTCCCGCATCATGCACGCGGGACCAAAACCGTACCATTTCATGTTCATTGAATCTACCCAAGCCGATCACACAATCTGGATGTATTTCAATATTGCATATTTCAGGATTCAGGTTGTATTTCATGTTCAGGTTGTATTTCATGTTCAGGACTCATATCATGCTCCCTGTATTTACTTTTAGTATTTTCTGTCCAGTTTCATGTCTTGTTTTCATTTCTTGTACTTTACATATATTTCCTGCTCTTGTTTATACCATGATGTTCATGTTCATTTCCTTGGATATACTTAGCTCCGCTCCTGACTAGGATATGTTGCAGGTGCTTGCAGGATATTGTTCTACCCTATGGGCCAAAGCCCAAGATATTAGCTGAGCATGATGGAGACATGACTTAGCTTGAGGATTCAGGTTTAGACTGTTTAGCTTTACTCCTAGATATTGTAGATTTCATTCCTGATGACTAGTACAATTTTGATATATGGATTTGTGGATTATGGTGATCATTTTGGGAATGTTTTATAGATGCTGTGATTATATACATTCATATTTATCTGGTTAGATTTTTCTAGCTTGGTACAGCTCACTTTGTCGTGTCTAACGACGAAGGCTGGGCGTGTCCGACTCGTGTCCGATTATTCGGGAGCGGGTCGTGACACCCACGACCATGTGCATCTCAATCAAACGATGCCACGCATCCACAGCAGTTGGTGTAACCGTTCGTGCAAGTGAACATGCGTGCAACCTAAAGCTCGCGCAACCCAGAATAACTGCTTACAGTTATTTCTAGAACTCTATAAATGAGTTTCAAATCAGTTTTAAAGCATTATGAAGGATCATAACCGCCTGCTAAAGTGCTGTTGCATCCTCTAGAGGCTCGTGTCTTCGATATCACATCTTCGAAGGGATAAAGTGATCGTCTTCTGATCAGATTCCTATAGTTGTATTTTTTCAGAATTTAATTGTACATTTTGTACTCTTTCTCAGTTTATAGAAATCAAAACCTCTTTTGTTCTTCACAAACAAAATGGTGACTCTGCTGGGGACGACTTTCTCCTCCGACGAGAAAGTGACAACTCAATGTGATACCGCGTCGATCGGAAAGACGCATAAGACCCTGGTCGTTCAAGTCGACCAGATGGCCTATGAGGACATGATCAATGCTGGGTGTACCAAGCGTGCTACTGCCACTGCTAAGAGCAAGACGCGCTATGTCTGGACTCTTAAGTCCTCGACGGCACAACCTGCTGCCTCTGCGCAACTTGCGCCCATCACTGCCCTGACGCAACCTAAGAGAAACAGTCTTTTGGCTAACCCCTCCACTTCTCCGATTCTGAAATCGAATAAGACTTTATCTCGACACACTGCTGTCCAAAACAAAGAAAAACGTCTTTTGGCCTTTTCTTCCCTGGCACAACCTGTGCTTGTTCCTGCTGTGGTACAACCTGTGCACATTTCTGCCTTGGCACAACCTAATAGAAAGAGCCTTTTGGCTACTCCCTCTGCTCCTCCAGTTCTGAACTCGGAGAAAAATATGTTCAGTACCTCTCCTGGACAAAACAAAGGAAAGCGCCCTTTGGCCTTTTCTTTCCTGGCGCAACTTGTGCCTGCTCCTGCTCTGGCGCAACCTGCGCATATTTCTGCATTGGCGCAACGTAAAGGAAAATACTGTTTAGTGGTTCCCTCTTCGTCATCAAGTCAGAAACTTACTGAGAAATCACTAAATCAAGGAAAATGCTCTTTGGCTTTTCCTCATTCTGCTAGAATTGCTAACTGGATGGAAAGTACTGCTGGTTGCGCCTTTGCGCCTCTCAGCACAAAAGTGGATTCAGATAGAAATCCTACTATACTTAACAGAGACAACCAAATCTCTGTCAGAAAGAGGGTGTTGGCCCAATGATTGTATCATATTTTTGAATATGGTTAATCTGTTAAGTTTAGCATTTCATTATCACTAATCTTCATACTATCACTATAGCATTTCTACTTATACTTATATCTTTGGTGATATGTGCCCATTAGTTTACATCTTAGTGATATGAGCTTATCTATCTTAAATTTAATTGGGTTGCCAAAATCAAAACTATGTTTTTGATTGTGGTCATTCAATTAAGTTTAATCATTCTGATATCACTAACATTTATGCCATCACCTTAGCACTTATACTTAAACTTTGTATAGTCCTAATGTGCTTTAATTTATCATACTTGCTACTATGGATATTGCTTTGTTCGTCTAACATGTACATGCAGAAAAGCAATAAGCAAGATCAACGTGGACATATGCAATGAAGAAATCATGGTGGGCCAAAGACGACGGATCCCACAAGATTTCTCTGAACCACCCGACGACATCTCTGGAGCCTCGCACCGGGGGTTCCGCTGCCCGGTCAGCGGACGGGGGTCGAGGGGGTAGCGCCCCTCGTCGGGGGTTCGGGGGCGAAGCCCCCGAAAGGTATTCAGTTTTTACAAACTGGATACCTTTGGACAGCTGCTGCCAAGGGAAAAAGCCAGCACCTATCAAAGGAAGAAGCCAAGCCATGCCATCATCATTTCAAGACTCTGAAGAAGCCTGCACCTGCCTAAGTTTATCTGGAGTCTGTAATGAGTCTTAGGAATTATTGTAAACACAAGAAATGGATGGCAAAATCGAAAGCTAGGGTAGATATAAGCCTAGGATCGTTTTCTGCTGAAAAACGGCATACCGACGGTATACCGGTGTATACCGACGGTATACCGGTTTTTGTTCACAGAAAGTTTCTGTCTACAAAACCGGCATACCGACGGCATACCGGTCCATACCGACGGTATACCGATTCAGTAATGTTCAAATTCCAACGGTCGAATTCTGAGCAATAAATGATCCCAACGGCTATATTTCTAGCCGTTGCAATCCCAGACCGGTATACCGCCGGTATGCCGGATCATACCGGCGGTATGCCGGTTCGTGGACTGAAAAGTTGCCTTGAGCTCTTTTCATTGCTTTGGTTATAAATAGCCTTGAACCCCTTCATTCAAGGTTGATGCTTTGAGCCTAAAAATTTCTAAACCACCAAAGCCTATCCACAAACAACTCTACAAAGCTTTCATTTGCCATTCACAAATTGTGTTAGAGTTATTGAGTTGAAAAGTGAGATCTTCATCCTATTATATAAGGAGATCAAAACCTATTGTGAAAGGTTGAAGTTGGAGAGTCTTCGTATCCAAACTCTCGGTTGAAGTTGGGGAGTCTTCGTATCCAAACTCTCGGTTGAAGTCGGAGAGCCCTTCGGATTAAAGCTCTTGTGTAAGAAATTGGCGAGTTCTTCGGATCCAAACTCGTGTGTAACTATTTGCTCAAATAGTGGATTAAAGCCGGAGAGAGTTCCGGGACTGGACTGCCTCTTAGGAGGATACCAGGATACATCGGGTGTCGGTATTGTGTTTGCTTCTTCCCTTGTACTTATATTTTTAAATTGCCAATTAGCTTGAGCTAAGTGCTTGATTAGTTAGCTTGACCCTATTCACCCCCCCCTCTAGGGTTCCTACAGAGGGGTTCGATTCAGAATAAACTTTTCACGCAAAAGGGTATTATGCCTACTCCAAAGAGGTCAGGGCAGAATCTACCGACCCTACATATCTCAAGATCCCGACAAGGCAAACTACTAGTATCTCAAATAGATGCACAAGTAGCACCCCTATCAAACTTGCGCACCTATATCAACAGGTGTCAATTAGGTTCAACCTCAGGAAAACACAAAATGTATCAAGCACAACCTGCACCAGTTGCTAACTTGCGCCAGAGGAGGAATTCTGAGGTAAAAAATCCTAAGACTTATGCTAATCAGCTTAGCACGTCTTTGTACACTGAAGGTACGTGACACCTCAAGAACAGGAATCATGTTCCGAATATCGTCAAGGACTACATTCCTGTAACTTCTTCTCGTCCTATTAGTGATCGAAGCGAAAGGTTGCAAAGCCATCCCGTCCAGCGGTGGTCCAACAACAAGAACATCATTAAAATTACCACCATAAAGTTGTCATCAAATGCTGTTGTCAGTCAGCCAAGCGGTCTGTCTTTGACCATTTGAACTATGTTCAGACTTCTGAACCTATCATAGTGGACGAAGATGAACCATTCTACACTTCTGTCAATATGGCATCTCGAAGCACTGGGGGTAGAAAATGCCCAAGACGTAATGCATCCCGCAATCCTAATCAACAATACTTAGATCGGATTCATGAATCCGGCGAAGGAGTATACCAATATACTAGATCAAGAAGCCAAGACACAATCGGTCAAAAGAATCTTCCTTCTGACCAAGAAACAATCGGTCAAAGGAAGCTTCTTGATTCCAACCAAGATCCTCTCAGTCAACAGGACATCCCTATCACTTATTCTGGGGGTGATTCCTTATATGACTTTGATGCTGATAGTGAAAGTTCCGAAAGGACCATCTTCTCCAATAGCTTATCTTTAATGGTTAGAGAAGTGACTGCTTATGTCACCACAGAAAATCAGGATGCTTCCAGTTCTAACAATCAAGAGAAGAGAATTGCTGCTTTGGAGGCTAGTTTGAATAACATGGCTGAGATGATGACAGGCATGCATACTATGATTATGGCACAACATACGGTTCTATCGATTGTGAATATGGTTCCGACTCAAGAACCTGTAACAACACCAGCTCCCATCAATATTAATCTGGGGGTACAGTCTTCTCACACCGCTTCCATACCTGTACAGGCTATTCCAAGCCAATCTGGTGCTGGGGGTGGTATTTATCATGCAGCACCCCTCCTAATATATCAAATCAATCTACTACTCTACAATCATCAGGAGATACCAATGAGGCCGTAAAACTTTTACGTACTCAATTTGAAGCTTTCAAACAGAAAGACGGCTTGCAGAAGCTTGGGATTAAGCGGCCTTATCCCATAGAATGGAAAGAAGTCCAATTTCCTCCAAGTATAAACCCCCTACTATTATGCTGTTTGATGGCAGCACATCGCCAAGTCAATACCTCAATCACTTTGAGCTAATGACTGATCAACTCCAGCCAAATGACGCTCTACTCACTAGAGTGTTTGTCGAATGTTTAGCAGGTGCAGCTTACAACTGGTACCGTAGTTTGCCAGATGGTTGTATAACCTCTTTCTCTGGATTCAAACAAATGTTCCTAGAATAATTTTATAAGGGAACAAATGACATAATTATGTCTGCTCTTATTAAAATTAAACAACGACACAATGAAACAACTGAAAGGTTCATTGAAAGGCACTCAAAATGCCTCTTGGAACTCCAGATGCTCTGACTATAGACACTTGCAAATCAAACATGTTGCCTATAATCAGCATGTGGACCAGATTGATACAGTTCCAGGATTGGCCTTCATTTATAGTGAATGCTAAAGCGGTTGAAGAGTGTGTTGACAAGTTCAAACAATTAGGTATTCAGATACCTAATCTTGACAATGATGAACATGCTACACCTAATAATAATGGCCGTCAGAACAACCGCAAGAGTAAAGAGACTTTGGCTATCATTGTCAAAGGTAAAGAAACTTTAGTTGTAAACATAGGTCAATCAATACCTACTCCAACGGTACTACCACAGAAGGCACCACATCCGAAAGAAGAATATTCTTTTGATAAAGATGATGTCATGAGTATCTTTGACTGTCTGATCAAGAGCAATAAACTTCAACTGCCAAAGGCAAAACGGCCATATGAAGTGGATAAAACTGACCACCCCAAATATTGTGTTTACCACAGATTTATCGGATATCCGACTCGAGCATGCTATGTGCTTAAAGGCAAGATCCAGGCGATGGTTAATTCTGGCGCAATTACTCTCCAATAAGATAAAAAGACTGTAACAGCTAATGTCGTCTCCCTATAGTTTGGCAATTTTCCTGCTCAACTTGTGCAGGACAGCATCATTCCCATCCCGAGAATCACTTTGGAGATTGTTAATCTTCCACCTGCCTGAATTGATGGTCTTGTTCCTCTGTCTACTGATAAGTGAAAGATTATGTGGATCCATCCTTATTTGGTGGCTGACTTTGAAGAACCTTATTCATCCACAAAGTCCAAGAAAGCAACCAAATATAAGTCATGTCACATGATTTCGTTGGGTGAACATTGTCCTCCACCTTTAACTACCACTTTCACTTCTGCTGCAGATCCTTCTTCTTTCTCCCCTTCTGAGACAATACTGTCAAAGCCAAAAGCCAAATATTAACCAGCTTTCTATCTGTATATTCCACAGTCCCGTGAACTAATGACAAAGATGGGAAATGATCTATAAAAGGCTCCCGGCTTGAATCATGGAAAAGGTTCTCCAGTACCTCTTTCTCTATGCCTTTCACATAACCAATCTCGGGTTGGTTTGGGTTACATGATGAACTCTTCATATTGTCAAAGGAAACCTTCCAGAAGCAAGGCCCAGACAAAAAGTTGCAATATGGTAACTTTTGAACCTGTATCCGAGGAAGAGGCCTTAACTGGTAACAGGTCTGGAAAAATTTACCTAAGAGATTATTCAGAAGGTCAGGAGAACCCTGCTCTAGCTCCAGAGACTCCTACAGCATCATCTTCTCCTGCTGTCAATGTTCCACTAGTTTCATCACCTCCAGTGGAACCAACTCCTTCTAAACCAATGGCAGCTGACAAAGGAAAGCAGCCTATTTGCTTTGACAAAGTATTTAAGAAGGCTCCAGTTCTAGGACTCGAGAAGCCATATAACTTTGATATACTGGCTCAACTGGCTAATACTCCAGCAAGGTTATCAATTTTTAAACTACTGTGTCTCTCAAAAAAAACTCGAGAGACATTGAGTGAAGCCTTGACGCAAGCTGATACTTGTCTAGCACTCCTCAAGAAGCCAGAGAAGGAGCCTGTAACTTGCTTTCATTGTCATAGTGTGATGGTGCTGATGCCCAAGATCACCTTTACACAAGATGATATGTTGCTGGAAGATAATCGTCATGACCGACCCCTCTACTTCACAGGATATGTCGATGCTATGAAGGTTGATCACATCTTAATTGACCCTGGGTCTGCACTCAGCATCATGCCAAAGACTTTACTAGATGCCTTAAAGATTCCTGTACATAACCTTTCAACAACCATCACGACAATCTTGAAATTTAATTTCGGAAGAAGTGAACCTTTGGGAAAGATTCGCCTGAAAGTTCAAAAAGGCAATTTTCATACAAAGGTTACTTTCTATGTGATCGACAATTATGGCTCTTATAATGCCTTGCTGGGAAGACCCTTTCTATATGAGCATAACATTGTACCATCTACTCTACACCAATATTTCAAATATGTAGACGTCAATGGAGAGGTCCAAAAGGAAGTAGCTGACCTAAATCCTTTCAAGGGCATTGAAGTATATTGTAATGATTCTCGGATGTACAAGGTAGAATTCATGAAGGTTGTATTAACGATGGATAATGAGGAAGATCAGAAGGATATTTCAAAAGATGTTTTCATAATCCCCGTTAAAGGATGTACTACTCGTCCCTCTTCTTCTCAGGCGTTGACTATCCATCTTTCCTCTCATAATAAACAGCTTCCTGCTGTAGAAAGGGAACAAGAAGAGCTCACCTCTTCTGAGCCTCTTGTTATCGACCTTCGTCGTAACAAACCTTCTCCTTCTTCTCCTCTAGTTATCAACCTTCCTAAGCCTTCTATTAAGGCCAAGAATCCTTTCTCTCCTCCTCTGGTTATCAACCTTACTAAGTCTTCTATTAAGGCTAAAAATCTTATTGTAAATGATGATGTACAAATTAATAAAGTAGCATCTCCTTTACAGTATACTGATATTTTTTATTATACTCGATGTTATTTAGAAATGCTAGATAACTTCAAACTATTTACCATAGGAGTAGTTCAACCTCTCCAAGACGAAGTATTGCTCGAACCAATACATGACTCCTTCTTCTTAGTTTCTTTCAGGAAGAAAGATGAACTTCCAATACATTTTAGTAAAGGAACAGAACAGAAGATCATGCCCGATAGTGAAGAAGAAAATCACGATAACGGGAGACTTCAACTACGTCGTTATAGTCAACAATCAAAAGATATCATTCAAAGGATGGGCTATAATTTTAAAGCTGGTCTCAATGGTGGTAAAGGAAGGCGAACTCCTATTCGTATCCATGCTCCAAAAGGAAAGTCACAACAATATTACAGCAAAAAGAAGTGGGGATTGGGTTATACCTCGCCAATTCCGACTCCAGAAGCCTCTGAATCCGATAAAGAAGAACGATCTAACTCTTCTGATTCTGTTATATGGGATTCAGATACCAGTGTAGGGTACGTCCATCGAGTGACTCTATCTTCCAATATGGTAACTGTCGAGTTCTCGAAAGACGACGAAGACTTTGTCGAAGCATCTGAATCTGATCCTTGGGCACAAAGGATTCATACTCAATAGGAGCTTCGCTTCGAGCAACGTGAGCCACCTACCGAAGATCAGTTGGTTCAAATCGATGTTGGAGATGAAACTTCCCCAAGACCAATATTCGTCAGCAAAAGCCTCCCTGAAGCGGATAAACAAGAACTGATCCAACTCATTAAGGAATACATTGATGTATTCACTAGGAGCTATGAAGACATGCTAGGATTAGATCTTCAGATTGCTACCCATAAACTCAATATTCTACCAAATGTAAGGCCAGTCAAGCTGATGGAACTGGGGATTCCCAGGACCCTTTCTTTGGTGTGTGTACTGATCGATAGAAAGATAAAAAGATCTAATACGTGTTCTAACCCTTCATAGACGGAAACTAGGGTTCACGAATTATACCTGCGGTAGAAAAGAGACAAGTAATTCCTGGCAATCTCGAGCGGACGATCCCAAGATCTTCTGCACGTATTCCTTCCTCGAGTTGGACGTCGTGTGGGCGACGATCTCCCAACCTTTTCTTCTCCTTGGCAGCCCTCTCTTTCTCTCCTTACATGAATCACAAATTTAGAAAAAGTATTTGATTTCTGATCAGTAATCGGGCGGCCAGAGAATAGAGAATATATATAGGCTACGACAGGGACCATGAGAAGAAATTAGGGTTAGGCCTCCTAACGGATCTGGATATTCCATGTTCAGCCCGAACACACAATCCAGGCCCATTAACAATAGCTCGGTCCACTAATGAGCTATTGTTGTACTACCTCCCTAATTCCAAATTATGTTTGTGGGCTCCTTTTATTATATGCTCGTTTGGCTCCCCATGTTAAGATATCGTATGTCCGTCGATCAAATTAAGTTACTGACAACTATATTGATTCGACATCTTTTATCCTTAAGTTGTACCGTTCAACTTTATTTGTCATGTCGGATATAATCCACCTGCAGGGTTTACATGACAATCCTTATGAGCTCCTTAAGGGGACATCATCAACCCGATGTATCAGGACATAGATTCCATTTATAATCAACAGCCCATCATACATACAATGTTATTACCCAATTCATAGAGGTTGTTGATCCATAATGAATCTTACTCTTTTATGAGTCAAAGTAATGCACACTGCATATACATGTCTGTTATTATATCCGGATTAAGAGCACAAGCATCCATAATAACAGAGGTGTTTATTCTCTTATGTAGTCAGTACAAAGAGAACAACCTCAAGTGGTCCTGTTCAATACACACAAAGTGTACTAGTGTAAAACTATAATCAAGATAGACTAATACCAGATTACACTATAACTTTTCCAATAGATTGTCCAAGTCCATCTAAGTTGTGAACTATTTATATACTCCATAGGAAACTGATAATATGATCTTCTGTGTGACACCACACACCATATTATCTACAATATAGAATATCAGACATTTGTATTAATACTTGCAATAAATACATACAAACATTTGCCCATATGATTCTCATTCAAAATTTAAGGAAATAAGGTTACTACAAAAGTAATGCTTTTAGTATATAACCCTAACAATCTTTCACTTATACTCAAAGCATTGCTTTTCAGTATACTGTTACAAATCTCTCACTTATACTTAAAGCCATGCTGCTACACATCTGACTTCCATTCCCTCAACATGACTATCAAAAGCCTTAGCTGGTATGCTCTTTGTAAAGGGATCAACTAGGTTGTCGACTGATGCTATCTTGATCACAGTAACTTTTCCTTTCTTTACGAAATCTCGTATTAGGTGGTACTTGCGCTCAATGTGTTTGCCTGTCTTATGGGCTCGTGGTTCCTTCGAGTTTGCAACTGCACCACTATTATCACAATAAAGTGTAATAGACTTAGGCAAACAAGGTACCACATCCAAGTCCAACAGAAAGTTTCTGAGCCAAACCGCTTCTTTGGATGCCTCAGAGGCTGCCACATACTCGACTTCCATGGTGGAATCAATAATACATTTTTGCTTGATACTCCTCCACATAATGGCTCTACCTCCCAAAGTAAACACATAACCTGAGGTAGATTTCCTGGAATCCCTATCTGACTAAAAATCTGTGTCTGTATACCCCAAGAGAACTAAACTATCTGCCTGGTAAACTAGCATATACTCTTTAGTCCTTTTCAGATACTTCAAAATATGCTTTACGGCAGTCCAGTGCTCTTGTCCTGGGTTAGACTGATATTTGCTGACCATGCCTATGGCAAAGCAGATGTCTGGTCTCATACATAGCATTGCATACATTAAGCTTCCTACTGCTGAAGCATAAGAAACTGCCTTCATGTTCTCTATCTCTTTAGGTGTCCTCGAACATTGCTCCTTTGATAGAGCAATTCCATGTCTAAAAGGTAAGAAACCTTTCTTAGAATTTTGCATACTAAAATGAGTTAGTACAGTATCGATATAGGAAGCTTGGGATAAGCCCAACATCCTTTTTTTGTGATCTTGTAGAACTTTGATCCCAAGGATGTGACCTACTTCTCCCAAGTCCTTCATATCAAACTGTTTGGATAACCATATCCTTACATCAGATAACACCTTCACATTATTTCCAATGAGCAAGATGTCATCCACATAAAGTACTAGGAACACAACCACGTTTCCGTCACACTTTCTGTATACACATGATTCATCCAGACATTGATCAAATTCATAGGATTTTATCACCTGATCAAAATATATGTTCCAAGATCTGGAAGCTTGCTTAAGTCCATAAATGGACTTCTTAAGCTTACAAACAAGATGCTCTTGGCATTTTTCAATGAACCCGTCTGGTTGCTTCATATAGATGTCTTCCTTAAGACTTCCATTAAGGAAAGCTATCTTGAGATCCATTTGCCAAATCTCATAATCGAGATGAGCTACAATAGATAAAAGAATCCGGATAGACTTAAGCATGGCTACAGGAGAAAAGGTTTCCTCATAATCGATACCCTCTCTTTGAGTAAAACCTTTTGCTACAAGCCGAGCTTTAAAGGTTTCAACCTTACCGTCTGGACCTTTTTTTCTCTTATAGACCCACTTACATCCAATGGCTTCTACACCAACGGGTGGTTCTACAAGCTCCCAGATTTGATTAGAATCCATAAATTCTATTTCAGATATCATTGCTTTTTGCCAAGACTCTGCATCTTTATCTTGGAGTGCTTCATTGTAGGTACAGGGATCATAATCTTGTTCTTCAGGGACGAAGTCTGACGAATCTCCCAAGAACATATATCTATCAGGTTGTATCACAACCCTCCCACTACGATAAGGCACTATCAAATGTGGTGTAACATTTGTGACACATTGTGCAGTTATTTGTGGTTCATCCTCTTGTACTGTTGGTACTGAAGTACTTGGTGTCTCACGTCTCAGTTCTTCTAGAACAACTCTACTAGTGGGTTTATGGTTCATCACATAGTCTTCCTCTAAGAATCGGGCATTGGTGCTAACAATGACCTTCTGATCCTTAGGACTATAAAATAAACCTTCTTTCGTTCCTCTTGGATAGCCTACAAACAAGCGTACTTCTGTACGAGATTCCAACTTATCTGTTTTCCCATTCAGCATATGTGCTGGACTACCCCAAATGCGAACATGTTTCAGACTAGGCTTACGCCCAATCCACAGCTCTGTGGGAGTAAGAGGTACTGACTTAGAAGGAACCAAGTTCAAAATATAAGTTACAGTCTCTAAGGCATATCTCCAAAACAAATCTGGCAAATCCGAATAACTCATCATTGATCTAACCATCTCCATAAGAGTTCTATTCCTTTTTTCGGCTACACCATTCTGCTAGGACGTTCCAGGTGCAGTCAATTGGGATGCAATTCCAGCCTCTGATAAATAATCCCTAAACTCTCCAAAGAGGTACTCGCCACCACGATCTGATTGTAATGACTTGATACATTTTTTATGACGTTTCTCCGTTTCAGCCTTGTGCTTTTTGAATTTCACAAAGCACTCAGACTTACGGCACATCAAATAAATGTATCCATACCTTGAATAATCGTAAATAAATGTGACAAAATATTCAAAGTCACCTCTAGCTTGGATAGTTATGGGTCCACACAAATCAGAATGAACCAATTCCAACACATCTTTGGCCCTATAGCCCTTTGTCGTAAAAGGCCTTTTGGTCATTTTACCTTCCAAGCAGGATTCACATACTGGTAGTGCCTCCACTTCCAATGAACTCAAAGGTCCATCTTCAACCAGTCTTTGAATCCTTCTTAGGTTAATATGCCCCAATCGTAAGTGCCAAAGATATGTTTGGTTCATACAAGAAGGTTCTTTTCTCTTATTTAAGTTAGATAATATATTATTCATTTCCATAAGTTGCATTGTGGGAGAAATATGATTAATGACATACAGATTATCAACCAATGCACCAGAACAGATAAAATGTTTATTCTTTCTAATAACAATATTGTCATTAAAATAAACTGAATATCCATCCTTAACTAACATAGAAACAGAAACTAAATTCCTTCTAAGTGAAGGTGCATTAAGACAATCTCTCAATGTCAAAGACTTATTTCTACCAAAAGATAAAGTAACATCTCCTAATGCAACGACCGATACTTTTGTAGCATCACCCATGAATAAGCATATCTCTCCATCACTGAGTCGTCTGGTTTTCTGGAACTCCTGCAATGTATTACAGACATGATTAGTGGCTCCTGTATCTACATACCAGGTGCCGGTAGATAACACCGCTAAACATGTTTCAACTACTAGTAAATGAGATATACCTTCTTTGTTCCCTTGTTTGAGAAGTGGACAATCAGTCTTCCAATGTCCTGACCCTTTGCACTTGAAACATTTACCTTTCAGCTTTTTCACCGCTTCTTGAGGTCCCATGCCCTTCTTTGCTGAGTTTGCCTATTTCTGAATGTTATTCTTCTTCTTACCGCCTTTTGGCTTAGAAGTAGAAGCCTTTTCAGAAACAAAAACATGACCACTCTGCCTAAAGAGAGATTCAGTATCCTGTAGCTCTTTTGCAAGTTCTGTCAAACTATACAACCTTTTGTTCATGTTGTAATTAAGGCAGAAATTGTCAAAACTTTTAGGCAGAATTTCGAGAATGATATCGACCTGGGATTCTCCATCGATTTTAGCTCCAAGGATCTCCATCTCATTCAAATGACCCATCATCTTGAGAACATGATCCCTTACTGGTGTACCCTCAGCCATTTTTGTATTCATCAAATATTTCATAGCAAACTGCCTGGCTGCTCTACTCTGATGTCCGAAGAGTTCCTTGAGGTTATACATTATGTCATAAGCTGTGGCCATGGCCTAATGCTGATGTTACAGTACATTTGACATAGATGCCAGAATGTAACACCGCGCCATCTCATCTGCCTTTTTCCACTTCTTATAAGCCTCTTTGACCTCTTCATCAGAGTTAGCATCAGGCTTAGGTGGGCATTCCTCAACAAGTACATATTTGTACTCCTCAGCAGTCAGAACGATGTCTAAATTACGTTTCCAGTCAATATAATTTGGTCCAGTAAGTTTGTTTTCTTTAAGAATCACCATAAGTGGACTGAAAGAACCCATTTTTGAAATCCTGAGAATCATATAAATAAAATTATGTAGGACAATTTTTTTTTTGAATTAACTAAATATTGATTCCCTCAAAACAATAATAAAAAATTCACCAACACCTTGAACACCATGAATTTAGAATGCCACGATAGTGTGGACGTATACAAATTCAACTTTATTCAAGTAGGTTTTTCTTATTAATTTTACTATCATGTCAACATAACTTTATGACAAATAAAATTAATATGCTGGTCTTGCTCTGGTCATACAAATAATAGCAGTGACTCCGATGGGGAGGATACCATTATTTGTATCTAAGTGTATACCATTACTTAATACTAAATCCATTACCTTGTAATGAGTTCCTTCATATGGAGAAATGAACACATACTAGGTAACTTTCTATAATTATCCCTAAGGAAGTTTGTACTGGTGATCCATAATTATACTCATCCGATATGGAGGAAAGTACTAAAGCCAACGCGCAAGTATAATTACATCACCTACAAAACAGTAATGGAGACCATAGGATTTATACTAAATAAATATCCTCTCCCAATTAGTTATTTAACAATGAGGATTTTTCTACTAGTTGATATTATGTCCATGTTGTCCATTATTAATGTAGGCTTATTTTTCAAAAAAAACATCCACACAATAATAAACATGCATAATCAGAAAAAAGCAAAATGACAAAAATAAGAGAAAATATCCAACTATTATGGTCATCGTTGCTGCTCCGTCCTCAACTATCCGAATCCAAAATCTGGCGCTGCGCAGATCTAAAATTATTTGTCTGCCTCTGGACTGCTTAAAACCAGCATCTTGTCCGACGTCAGAAACAGCCACCACCGCCATCACTATTGATCAAAAATAATTAAAATTACATCAATCCTATGCCTCCCGAAGGAGTTCACACATAATCCAGATTGAAAAATTAAAATAATAAGCACGATCAACCCTCGTGATTTTAATTACATCCACAGCAACAACAACATCCATGACATATCCGTGGTTTAAACAACACAATAAAAAATATGCATTGGACCATAATAGTTGGATCTAAGATGCCTGCAAAACCGAGTTAGAACATATCTACATCTACCGACTATTACACAGTGCAGGTTTTATTGGACAACATGGACGTATCAATCAATACGTAGATCCAAAGTGGCTCTGATACCAATTGATGGAAATGAGAATTCCCAGGACCCTTTCTTTGGTGTGCGTATTAATCGATATAAAGTTAAAAAATCTAATACGTGTTCTAACCCTTCATAGGCGAAAACTAGAGTTCACGAATTATACCTACGGCGGAAATGAGACAAGTAATTTCTGGCAATCTCGAGCGAACGACCCCAAGATCTTCTGCACGTATTCCTTCCTCGAGTTGGACGTCGTGTGGACGACGATCTCCCAACCTTTTCTTTTCCTTGGCAGCCCTCTCTTTCTTTCCTTACGTGAATCACGAATTTAGAAAAAGTATTTGATTTCTGATCAGTAATCTGGCGGCTAAAGAATAGAGGATATATATAGGCTACGGCAGGGACCATGAGAAGAAATTAGGGTTAGGCCTCCTAACGGATCTGGATATCCCGTGTTCAGCCCGAACACACAATCCAGGCCCATTAACAATAGCTCGGTCCACTAATGAGCTATTGTTGCACTACCTTCCTAATCCCAAATTATGTTTGTGGGCTCCTTTTATTATATGCTCGTTTGACTTCCCATGTTAAGATATCGTATGTCCGTCGATCAAATTAAGTTACTGACAACTATATTGATTTGACATATTTTATCCTTAAGTAGTACCGCTCAACTTTATTTGTCATATCGGATATAATCCACCTACAGGGTTTACATGACAATCCTTATGAGCTCCTTAAGGAAACATCATCAACCCGATGTATCGGAACATGGATTCTATTTATAATCAACAGCCCATCATACATACAATGTTATTACCCAATTCATAGGGTTGTTGATCCTCTCACTCTTTTATGAGTCAAAGTAATGCATATTGCATATACATGTCTGTTATTATATCCGGATTAAGAGCACAAGCATCCATAATAACAGAGGTGTTTGTTCCCTTATGTAGTCAGTACAAAGTGAACAACCTCAAATGTTCTTATTCAATACACACAAAGTGTACTAGTGTAAACCTATAGTCAAGATAGACTAATACCAGATTATACTATAACTTTTCCAATAGATTGTCCAAGTCCATCTAGGTTGTGAACTATTTATATACTCCATAGGGAACTGATAATATGATCTTCTGTGTGACACCACACACCATATTATCTACAATATAGAATATCAGACATTTGCATTAACACTTGCAACAAATACAATATGCAAACATTTACCCATATAATTTTTATTCAAAATTTAAGGAAATAAGGTTACTACAAAAGTGATGCTTTTTGTATATAACCCTAACACAAGCAACAACAGCATCAATTTTGACCTGACATGATGGACGCCATTGAAGCCGAAGTCAAGAAAATCATCGCCTGTGGCTTCGTCAGAGAAGAATATCTAGACTGGGTAGCTAATGTTGTCCCAGTTTTGAAGAAAACAGGGAAGGTCCGAGTCTGCATCGACTTCAGAGATCTTAATGAAGCTTGTCCCAAAGACAAATTTTCTCTTCCAATCACTGATGTCATGATTGACAATACTTGCGAAATTGAACGAATATCTTTTATGGATGGATTTTCAGGATATAATCAAATCAAGATGCATCCAGAAGATGAGAAACATACATCTTTTCGCACTCCTCTTGGAGTTTATTGCTACACTGTCATATCGTTTGGTCTCAGAAATGATGTACAACTTATCAGCGGACCATGAGTACTATCTTTCGTGATCATTTGTGAAAGACGGTTGAATGCTATGTAGACGATATTGCTGTCAAAAGTCGTCTAAAGGAAGACCACATTCAAGACTTGAGAACTATATTCAATCTAATGTGCCAGCATCAACTCAATATAAATTCCACCAAGTCATTTCTGGGAGTCTCTAGTGGCAAATTTCTTAGATTCGATATTACCTCTAAAGATATACACGTTGACCCTGAGAAAATCAAAGCCATTCAAGGTATGCGTCCTCCACACAACCTAAAAGAGCTACGAGGATTCCAGGGACGGCTTGCGTACATCAGGAGATTCATCTCAAATCTCTCTGGACGCTGTTGACCGTTCACTCAACTCATGAAGAAAGGTGTGTCTTTTATTTGAACTAAAGAATGTCAACAAGCATTTGAAGACATAAAGCGGTACTTGATGAACCCTCCAGTTCTAGTGCCTCCAGTCTCAGGAATACCCTTTCTGATGTATGTTCGAGCAACGGACCATTCACTAGGTGCTTTATTAACTCAGAAGAATAAAGAAGGTCATGAACATGCTATCTATTATCTTAGTCGTACAATGATTGGAGCTGAACATCAATACACCCCAGTAGAAAAAAAATGTCTAGCTTTGATGTTTGTTGTTCAAAAGACGAGACATTATATCACTGGCCAAACTATTTATGTTATTTCTTGAGTTAACCCTCTCCGGGTCTTGATGAAGAAGCCTAGTACACTCAATTTCAGGCTCGCAACATAGGCCATATTGTTAGCACAATATGATATGGTTTATGTTCCTCAAAAGTCGGTTAAAGTCAAGTTCTTACTAACTTTCTGGCAGCTCATCCAATTCCCGAAATGTCTAAACTCTACGACGAGATTCTAGACAAAACTTTGAAATCCAACATGATTTTAGAAAAATTCTTACCTGGCATCTATTCTTTGATGGTGCATCTAGAATCGAACCAAAATGTGCTATTGTCGCTGGAGTTGGAATTGTCCTCGTCTCACTAGAAGGGTTGGCTATTCAAAGACCTTATTCTTTAGATGAGTCGTGTTCCAATAATGTGGCTGAATACAACACTCTGCTAATTGGTCTCCAATTGGCTAAACAATTAGATATTGAATATCTTGAAGTATATGGAGATTCTAAACTGATTGTTAACCAAGTTAGAGGCACATATGAAGTTCGGCACCAAGATCTTCTCCCATATCATGAAGCAGCAATTAGGCTGGCTTTATCGTTCAAGGGTTTCTTCATTGAACATGTACATCGGGCAAGTAATACGGAGGCTGATGCGTTGGCTATTCTGGCGGCTGTGTTAGCAATCCCAATGAAAATGCAACATATGATTGTCGTCACTAATAGAGAGTTATTTTGCATTGAGAATAACTCAAATATTGAGTTCAACAATTCAACTGAAATCAATTTCGTTAGTGAAGATTAGAGAGCTCCTTTCATTGACTTTGTGGTACATGACATTTTACCTGTAGATTCTAAAGAAGCTACAACAATCTGTAGGAGATCACTCCAATTTTATTATAATCATACTTCTAAGACCCTTTATCGAAGAACATTTGATGGTCTACTTTTACGTTGTCTTGCAGAAGATGAAGCAAAACAAATACTACATGAAGCTCATGATGGTGTTTATGGTGCACATAATCCTGGTCCTAAATTGTAGGAGTGTATTAGACGTATGGGTTATTATTGGCCCACTATGGTATCAGATGCCATTGAATATTAAAAAAGTGTCGAGCCTGTCAAATTCATGCAGATTTCATACATCAACCATCAGAGTTTCTTCATTCGACGGCAGCATCATGGCCCTTTGAAGCTTGGGACATGGATGTCATTGGTCCTATCAATCCACCATCGTCTCGAGGACATCGGTTCATACTGGCTATAATCGATTATTTTTCAAAGTGGGCTGTCTCTAGCTGAAGTCAAGACAAGTAGCATCATCAACTTTATCAAGCATCATGTGATCTACAAATTTAGTGTTCCTCGGCGAATCATTCATGATAATGGACCACAATTTATCAGACAGAAGTTCACTTGGTTCTGTGATGACAACATGATCAATAATACTGCTTCTACAGCTTACAATACTGCAGCTAACGGGTTGGCAGAAGCATTTAAGAAGACCATTACCAACTCCTCAAAAAGTTCATTTCTGCCAACAAACGAAATTAGAGTGAAAAGCTTGGAGAATGTCTATGGGCTTATCACACTACTATACGTACTCCAACTGGTTGTACACCATTCTCTTTGGTGTATGGCTGCGAAGCTGTTCTACCATTGAAAATTCAAGTCCCCTCCTTAAGGATTGCAATTGCCAATGAACTCATAACAGAAAACAATGATCGTCTTCGACTTAGGAGCTTGAAGCGCTTGATGAGAAACGGCTCCTAGCTCAACAGCATATTGAGCTATACTAAGCCCGTTTATCAAAAGGTTTCAACCGTAAAGTCAAAGTACGGGCATTTCAAAAAGAAGAATTAGTTTTAACCGTCAGACGTCCTATGAATATGACACATATGAGCAAAGGCAAATTCGAAGCGAAGTGGGAAGGACCCTACATTATAAGTAAAGTTTTCGCAAACGGAGCTTATCAATTGACTGATATGGATGGTCGAGTCGCCATAATGCCTATCAATGACAAATTTCTCAAGAAATATCATGTTTGAAGACAAAGAAATATCAACGCAGAGAATCAGGATGTAAGTAAAATTTCTTTTATTTGCAATAGTTCAAACAGAAAGAAATACATAAAATCAATGAGGACCAGAGCCCTCCTGATCGAAGACAAATTTCGCAAGAAGCTCGAAGACATTATTGCCTGATGACACCAGTAGTTCACAGGCAGCCTTCCTCAGAGCTTCTTCTTCAGTAGTGCTTCCATGTTCCACCAGTTTGGCGAGAATGTCCTACTTTTGTTCAGAAGCAACCGAGCTTTCTACTACTTCTGGCTGGATAGGCGGCGGAGGCTCATCAGAAGAAGTGTCGGTAGAAGCTTTGATCTTCGAGATGATTTCAGCCTTCTTGGGTACATCTTTAGAAGACATTTGCAATGAAAGAATAGGTTTGAATAACATTCTCCAAAAAGTTTTGCACTATTTATAGGCTGAAAGGCCAAAACAGTCTGTCGCAGGAACCGAAGCGACCTTTCCTCGAAAATGCATGTTCGTTCATTTCATCTCCTTTCATCTCATGAAAAGGTCTTCATTTATTGTCTGTCTCGAGAACCGAAGCGACCTTTTCTCGAAAAGGCATGCTTATTCATTCATTAATCTTTTCGTCTTTATTCGCCTCGTGAACGAACCTATATTTATTATCGTTTATTTACTTTTTCGTAAATAAAGCCATAGATAATAAATACTCAAAATCCCCAGTGGAGGCCATCCAAATCATCAATTCTATCTTTTAAAACACAGCTGTTTTAAAAGGTATCTTATTTTTATGATAAATTTGTATTATCACAGATATCATTTTTTAGACATGATATCATGTCTTTGAGTCCCAACTGACTTGAAGACCATCAATAGAAAAATAAGTTCACGTCTACATTAACTTCGAATTCTATTTTTTATATCATCACATCAAAGCAAATCATAAAAGAGACAAAAATCATTCTTTATTCCTTCTTTAAAAACATAGTTACATCTTAATGGAAACCTATTACATCTCGAATTTTCATTTTGATAAAACAAATGAAGGTCTATTACATCTTTGGATCTTCTTGTTGGTGCCAGTTCCTTGTCAACTTGACCTGAAGCAGCGAGCAAGGCAACGAAATCAACTCTGGTCTTCTTTCTCAGAAAGACGAGAGGAGAACGACAGAGTATAGCAGCTCGAAGACAAGTTGCTGTCAATACAACTGGTGGAGAAATGATGACCCTTCGTAGGAAGTAGGAATGAGATCACCCTGGTAATACAATTCCTAATTCTGTGTCTCCATCATCCAACTCTCATGTATAAAGGCTCTTCCTACCATTTGGATGAATCCCTTTTAAGCATGAAGAGTTCTGAGCTGTCTGATGTGTGTGTCAAGGCGGTTCAGCTCCATAGCATCCAAGGTCACCGATACCAGATCTGGGGAGTTTTGTCAGTCGGTCCCCTACAAGCATTAGAAAGAAGATGAGAATACAGTGAATGCTCTTTTTCTATTTATATGCAATTGAGGCTGGAACGTCATGGGCGTCCCTAGGCGTATATTTCGAGAGGGATAAAACACAAAAGATTTAGGCGCCATGTATTATTCAGAAGATGGTATTGTCAGAACCGAGAAAAATCTAAAGCGTGGGATGTGTCAAAACAGTTACACAACAAAACTTAAACGTGCCAGGATTTAATAAAACTAAACTTTTTCATTTTTTTAAAAAAAAATAGACACTACAGACGTTGGCGCTATGGCCATTATGGAAAATGACGCTCTCATATCACGTATTCCCATCATCGGTCTGACGCAAAGCAGCGCTCAACTCCTCCAGGTTGTGGACTCCCGAGCAATGCATCAGACAGAGGAATCCTTCCCTCTGTTCCAATGTGCCACATTCTCGGAAGACGATAGTCCAGCTCTGGAACGAGTGAAGACTGTTGGGGTCAGGCCAAAACAGTCTAGAAAGTTCTCCGCCCTCAAGGACGGGTCAGCTTCCAGTAAAAATGCCATAGGCGCAGAGTGTGACTTCTCCTCAGAAGCACTGATGTTCGCCTCCTTCTTCATGTTCTCATTGGATGCCATGAGAGTGAATGAAGATGGAGGTTGAACCTAATACCCATATATACAGTGAAGGTCGGCCCCCGCTAACACTTCGTATTCCCCATAAATGGACGGGTAACCTTTTACGAGAAAGAAGGAGGAAAGACTTTTCGAAAAAAAGTGTCATTTTCCATAACAAGGTTCATTGTTGGAAATGAACGGAGCACTTAATTATCTCTTGATTAAGAGTGCACAACCCTTATGTTGCGCGGCACTCAGACTGTGCGACCATCAGGTTGTGCGATCATGCACAGCAATTAGGTTGTACCGCATCATACCGCACAATATGTCGAAGTTGTGCCCAAAAGACAGTACAACTTTTCAAAGAGCTGTGCAATGCGGGTCGACAACAAGCCAAACCCTAAAAAGGGATGCGTAAGTTATGGAGTGCATCCAACTCTAAAAAGAGTGTGGTTGTACGATGACAGAATCAGGCCAAACCCTAAATAGGGTGGTCGACAATCGAGTCTATGGTCAGATACTTACCTTCCATGGCCGGATTGGCCGTCTCTCGGTGTGACGAAGACGGAGCTCGCATAGAGGACTCGGCCACATTCTTGCCCTTCTCGGCAGCAGAATGCCTGGGCGCCATTGGTGTTGGTCAAAATTCTCGAAGATCGGGAAGAAGAAGAAGAAATAGGGTTTTGAGGAATCCTAAACGATGATGAAGAATGAAAAATCCAAAGGGTACGACAATTTATAACTTTGTAAGTGAGGCTGAACCGCACAACTTGCGCTGAAGAATCGGGCTCGAGTTGACTGACACAACTTAAACACAGTCATTTCTAATTCAAAGTATTTTGAAACTTTGAACACTTTTTTAAGTTTTGAAAACTTTGAAGGGGGTCTTGTAGAGGCAAAAAATTAAGCTATGCTACTCATCCAGAAGTCATCTCATCAAAAAGCATCATATCAATATGTTGTGCTATATCAGGTTGTTCCAGATCAAGTTGTGTCTATATCAAGTTGTACCACGTCAGGTTGCGCCATCACAGGTTACGCCAATCTCAGGTTGCGCGAAAGATACGTGGCAGTTTCCTTGAAAAAGTATAACAACATCATCGTTACCTGACAACTGATAGCACGTATATCAAGGAAAATCTGTTCAAATTTTGTACAAATATGGCGCTCAAGAAGATTTAGTCAGCTAGCAGTTTGCGCAACGTGTTATGTTGTACGAGGTTGAACCCAGGCGCAAGTTGCTACGTTGTGCCCCCGCGCAACCTGATGAATCTTGCGCAAGATGATCAAACAATATCCAGAGCAGGGTCACGTGGCATACAAGCCACTAACTTCATAGAATGTGTCCACTACATTACCTACGACCATGCACATCTCACTCAAATGATGCCACATGTCCACAACAGTTGGTGCAACCGCTCGTGCAAGTTGCTATATTGTGCCCTCGTGTAACCTGATGAAGCTTGTACAAGGTGATCAAATAATATCCAGAGCAGGATGACGTGGCACGCAAGCCACTAACTTCGTAGAACATGTCCACTACATTGCTAATGATCATGCACATGTCACTCAAATGATGCCACGTGTCCACAGCAGTTGGTGCAACCGCTCGTACAAGTTGCTATATTGTGCCCCCGTGCAACCTGATGAAGCTTGCGCAAGGTGATTGTCACTCCCGTCTCCCGTTATACGTATTTTCGTATGCGTATACGAGATCTCTGACGTTTGTCAGGTAACCCGTAATTGGACTTGACTTGCTAGCCTAGTCTTGGTTGGTCATGACTTTGCTTGGTTTATTTTGGTTTGGCTTGGTTTTATTGGTCTTAGTTCATTATGAGAAAACCCTCTCTTTATAAAGCCCAACCACCCCTTTCTCTCTCTTCATTACTTTCATTTATTTTTTCTCTTTCTTCTCTATTACTCTCCCACCAACCTAGAGAGCTTAGGCAAGTACAACTTGCTTCATGATGGATCTTCTATTTTATTGTTCTATCTTATTCTCTACATGATTCTAAGCATCTTTAGGACTTGGAGTTTTCGGTTTGGACGGATGAATTTTTGTAGATCTAAGTTTGTAACCTTTTCAGTTTTCTTGGGTTTTGATCTACCAAACTATATTATTTTTGAGTTTTGATTGTTCCATATTGTAAAGAATTCAATTTTACCCAAAATGGACCTTTGAAAAGTTAGATTTCGACTTGTTTTGAGGAAGTTATGGCCAAAATAAGATTTGCATATTTTTAAGTTCATCTGTCCAAAATCTGGCAGGGACGATGGATAGTGCTGCATAGTGCAGCCTGCCGTATAGTGCAGCATGCCGCATAGTGCCGTAGGGTGACGCAGCCTGCGGCATAGTGCAGCCTGCCGTATATTACCGCATGGTGATGCAGCCTGCGGCATAGTATAGCCTGTCGTATAGTGTCGTATGGTGATGCAGCCTGCGGCATAGTACCGCAGAAGGCCGCATAGTACCGCAGAATGTCGCATAGTGCATATTTTGGTTATTTTATGTCTTGTTTGGCTGAATTGTGGTCAGAATTTCTTCCAACTCCCAACATGAAAGTTGTATATCTTTTTCTTGGTTTCAAGAATATGTTACTAGCTATTTTATGCAATTTTCTCTCATTTATGATAATGTAATGATAGAACAGGATAGTGGCTTGTTAAGGTGCACTTTTAACAAGTAACAAGTAACTTAACATAAAAATTCTTGATAGTGACCCGTCGTGGTGCACTCTTGACAAGCAACCTTGGCATGATAATACATAATAGTGGTCCGTCGTGGCACACTCTTGATAAGTAAGCCTAACATGATAATCTTGATATGCTATTATGACGACTATCTTGACTTGCTAAGTAACTCTTGTCTTGACACCGTGGATGTTTGTGCTTGTATAAGCTACATGTCTCGTCTTGTATCATGTCTAGGACATAAATTCCTGGTTACCAAGGTCAGGGATTCATACTGAATCTGACTAGGATAATGACTAGATTGATCAAGTAGTTCATGAAAAGATTTCCCACCTACAGGCAGTCCCGTTATCTGGGCGCTTTAATGGAACTTGTAGCCTGCCATCGAGTAGGGCACATTTTTAGCACACTGTCATATGTTGCACCCCCAAGTCATCTAATCCAACTCTCTCAACTTGCTACTGGATAACCTAGATTAAGTCTGCAAGGCTTGTGGCTGTTGGAACATCTCAATGCATCTTGTTAGTAACTAGGCTTGTGATAACCCTAGTTAGTTAAAGTATCAAGTCGTACTCATTGCTTGGCCATGATTGATGGATGGAGTTTAGTTTTGCCTAGACAAGGCCAGTATATGGTTTCTTCAGCCCGTTACTGTTATGCTTTACTTATTCGATAATTGGTTAGAGACTAAGTTCTGTTCAGGTGAAGGGTTACAGCCCCGGTCTTTGTTTGGTTTACGGATTGTAACTTGGTTACTTGAATAGTTCCTTAGTTATCTTATAGTTTATCATCCTGATTTCCTTAACCCATGTCTTTTATTATGTCTTTATGTGCTAATATGCTGGTTTTAGTTCTTAAGTGAAGCCTCCCTTGTGGCACTTGCTCTTTCTGGGTCTGATCCAGCTGGTTTTTGTATGGCCAAATTTTGGAGCAGCACCCGAGGATCTCCCAGCCTTCCAGCCAGATGGTGAACACTAGACGTAACCCTAGCAACGAGTGGGTTTTATTTTGCCCTTCTACTTTACTGTAAATTATTCTTTTGAGGCGTTTAGTCGCCGAACAAGTGTTAGCTCGTGTTGAATACTTATATTTCTTGTCTGCCTAAGGGCTGTAACATGATTGACAAATCCTAGGGTTGATCATGTATGACTGAAACTCTTGCTAGTCCTCGTATTTTATATGACTAGCTTCATGATCATCAGTATATGAAATGTATGGGATGCCTTACTATTGAATATCTGATGGTCTAATATCTTGTAACTATTATTACTTGCTTGAGATTGAGACACTAACTTGTTCTTAACCATAAGAGACTGATGGCTTATAGATAAACCCTCATACATTTAGACAGTCGTGACCGTATATCGAGGTAGATTACACTTCTATATACATAGCTGGCTGTGTCTGTCCCCCGCTCTCCAGTATTCTGGTTTTGGGACATGACACGGTTTAAGTGGTGGCCCATGCAGGTCTTGTAAATCAAGATGTGTGGGAGTTTTACCGAATAGATGTCTTAATCAACACTCGCCCTTGATCTCTACTCGTGTCTCCTAATCTTTCTGAAATCTTGACCTGATCACATGCTTATATCCTTAATCTACCTTAGTCCTTCCTTATTGTTTGCTATGTCATTTCTTCAGTGGCAATGTTCCTGGTCCTGCCGATCAGCCCAGCGGAGGACCTCCAGTGAACCAGCAACAACCTGGGGACCAAGCCCAATACTCTGGAGCAGCCTTCCGAGTCATGCATTACGGGGATCCAGAGTCCCCGGTTCAACCCGTCCAGCCTGCAGAGCCTGACAATGGAACCCTGGTAGGACTCATCCGGGAATTTCTTAGTATCACAAGATCGTCGGGACGATGCCCTGTACCAGACAGTACAAGATGCCGTAGGCAGAGTTGGTTACCAAGGGAACAATGCAGCCAACAACTTCAAGCGCCTGAACCCTCCTTTCTTTAACAGAACTGAAGATGCTATTGCTGCTGATGCATGGCTTTATGACACAAAGGTTATCCTGGAAGTAGCTAGGATTCCTGAGGATGAGAAGGTGGCCGTTGTGCGCCTATAATTATTGGACTTAGCCCGCACCTGGTGGGCGATGCTAGCAGTGGATTTGGCGATGCCTGTCTTATGGACGGTATTCAACGACAAGTTCCAGACGATGTATTTCGACGTAGTAGCTCGCTATGATATGCAGACGAGATTCACTAATCTCAAGCAGATGGAAAGGACGGTCGATGGATATGCTGACCGAGTTTTCTAGTCTTAGCCGATTTGCTTCCCACCATGGTGGCGACCTGAATTGGACCGAGCCCAACGATTCTAGCAGGGGCTCCACCGTAGAGATCATTATATCGGTGGAGCAGTTTAAGCACCAGACGTTTGATGCCGTCTTGCAAGCAGTGAAGATACATGAGTATACTTCTCAGATGATAGTAGATCGAGCCGGAGGAGAGGAAGAGGTCTCGTGGACGGATGTCCCAGTCATCAGTACCAGCCCCGACAGCTAGAGATTTGACTATTAGAGCTCCTAGGAGGGCGACCACAGTTTCAGTCGGTTCATCACTCGACGCTGGGGTATCCTGAGCAATAGAAGCAGAAGCAGTCTTCCGCAATGGGTTGCACTCATTGTGGGAATCCAGGACATATAGTATCAGAGTATCAGCAGAGCACAGGAATTATGCTTGGCTTGTGGGGCACCGAATCACAAGATAGGGTCCTGTCCGAATAGAGCGAGTTCATCGTCATCAAACCTAACCAATCCATCGGTTAGGGTCTAGAACCAGTGCAACAGCAGTACCAGCCTCTGAGGCCATTGCCGCCTCAGGCTCAATAGTATGCCCAAGCTCAGATTCAGAGCAGGCAGAGAGGTCACTAGCAGAGGACAAGGTCAGGCTATGGCTCTGACCGTGGCAGAAGAATTGGCATCAGGTGAGGTAGTGGCAGGTGCCATTCTCATCAACTCTTTTCCAGCATCAGTATTATTTGATTCAGGTGCATCGCATTCATTTATGTCTGCACTGATTCGCTACACGGATAGGATTGGAGCCCGAGTCATTATCAGTAAGGCTCAATATACTTACTGGTAACAGTCTTGTGGGAGTAGATAGAGTGTTTTCTTCGTGTCGAATCGCAGTTAGCGGTAGAGAGTTTCCCGCTAGGTTGATAGAATTTTCGATGGCCGATTATGATGTGGTCCTAGGAATGGATTGGCTGAAGGATCAATATGCAAGAATAGTACTGCCATATTGGCAGGATTATTTTTGGTATTCCAAGCGAACCAGAGTTTTCATTTTCAGAGGCGAAGTTGAACCTTCTCTATCAATCTTGCAGGATGGCAGTAGCGGAGGCATTTTTCAGAGTAGTAGAAGAGTTTTCCAATATATTTCCTGAAGAGCTTCCAGGTATGTCACTGGAGAGAGAGATAGAGTTCATTATCGACTTGATTCCAGGGACGGCACCAGTGTCATAGAGAGTCTACAGAATGGCGTCTTCAGAGTTAGAGATTTTGTACAAGATGATTGAAGAACTCAGAACCAAGGAATTCATTTGTGCTAGCGGATCACCTTGGGGAGTCCCGATACTTCTTGTGAAAAAAGAAAGATGGTACGTCAAGATTATGTGTTGATTATCATACCTTGAACTCTGTAACAATCAAGAACAGATATCCTCTACTAAGGATAGATGACTTATTTGATCAGCTCAGGGGAGCGGCAGTATTCTCGAAGACTTAACTTACGATCAGGGTACCACCAGATTAGAGTTAGAGAGCAAGACATCCAGAAGACAGTATTCAGATCAAGATATGGGCCTTGGAGTTCCTTGTTATGCCATTTGGAGCAACCAATGCACCAGCCGTATTCATGGACCTTATGAATCATATCTTCATGCCTTATTTGGATCAGTTTGTGATAGTATTTATGGACGACATCTTGGTCTATAGCAAGAGTGAAGCGGAGCATGAGCAGCATCTCCGAGTGGTCCTTCAGATTCTTAAAGAGCACCAGTTGTATGCAAAGTTCAGTAAGTACGAATTTTGGCTTGATCGTATTTCGTACTTAGGTCATATCATCACCAGAGGTGGAGTGGAAGTTGACCCCCAGAAGATAGTGGCTATAGAGTCATGGCCAGTACCCAGTACAGTCGCCGAGGTTTGCAGTTTCCTTGGATTGGCCGACGATTACCAACGATTTATTTCAGACTTTACTCAGATTTCAGCACCCATGACTCAGTTGACCCGCAAGGATATACAGTTTACTTGGACAGCAGAGTGTCAGAGTTCATTTGAGAAGTTGAAGCAGAGATTGATGACGGCCCCCATTCTCACTCTTTCCGATAGGATTAGTAGGATTTTCAGTTTATTATGACGCTTTCGGCAGAGGATTGGGATGCGTCTTAATGCAGCATGGTAAGGTAGTCGCTTATGCGTCACGTCAGCTTCGTGACCATGAAAGGAATTATCCTACACATGACTTGGAGTTAGCAGCGGTAGTTTTTGCATCTAAGTTATGGAGGCATTATTTGTATGGAGATCGGGTAGAGATTTTCACCGACCATAAGAGTCTTAAGTATGTGTTTACTCAGAAGGATCTTAATATGCGTCAGCGAATATGGCTAGAGCTACTTGTGGAATTATGATATCAACTTGCAGTATCATCCTGGGAAGGCCAACGTAGTAGCAGATGCATTGAGCAAAAGAGCTGGAGTTATTTCCTAACAACGCAACCAGAATTGTTAGTCAATCTTCAGAAGATGGGATAGAGATAGTTCTCCCTACCAATGTGGCATTGATGGACAGCGTGCAAGTTCAGTTCAGCATAGTTGAGAGGATCAAGATGGCACAGTCAACAGATTCTAAGCTTCAGCGGCTCAGAAGAGAGTGTAAAGCAGGACGGAGAGCAGAGTTATGTATTCACGAAGATGGTACTCTCCGACATGGAAGACGTCTTTGTGTACCCAGTGGTGATATCAGACAGGAGATCATGGTAGAGGCTCACAGTTCTCAGTATTCAATTCATCCTGGTGGCACGAAGATGTACCGAGACATCCGTCAGCATTTCTGGTAGGAATGGCATAAAAAGGGAGATAGCCCGGTTTGTCTTCGATGTTTAGTTTGCCAACAAGTTAAAGCTGAACATCAGAGACCAGCTGGACTTCTTCAACCTTTACCAACCCCAGAATGGAAGTGGGAGCATATAACCATGGACTTTGTAACTGGGTTACTAAATCTCCAGCTGGGAGAGATGCTATTTGGGTTATAGTTGATCGTCTCACGAAGGTAGCTCATTTTTTCCCCGTTCAGAATTGGTCAGTCGACAGATCAGCTAGCAGAGATGTACCTCAGGCAGATTATTAGATTGCATGGAGTGCCAGTTAATATCATATCAGACAGAGATTCAAGATTCATATCGCACTTTTGGCGGAGTCTTCAAGAGAGTTTAGGGACTCGTCTCAAGTTTAGTTCAGCATATCATCCATAGACAGATGGTCAGTCAGAACGCACGATTCAGACTCTTGAAGATATGTTGCGATCTTGTACCTGGACTTCGATGGTTTATGGGAAGATCACCTACACCTAGTAGAGTTCTCCTATAACAACAATTTTCAGGCCAGTATCCAGATGGCACCCTTTGAAGCACTGTATGGCAGGAAGTGCAGATCACCTTTAGCCTGGGATAATGTCGGCGAGAGACAGATGCTTTGTCCAGAGATGATAACGTAGACAATCGAGGTAGTCAGACAAGTCAGAGATCATCTTCGAGTTGTCCTAAGATCGCCAGCGCCATTGGGCCAATTCTCATCGACATCCCCTTGAGTTTTCAGTCGACGACCACGTGTTCCTTAGGATCTCGTCTACCCGTGGCGCTATTCTATTCGGCGTACGGAAAAAACTTAGTCCTATGTATATAGGGCCGTTCGATATCCTTGAGCGAGTAGGTGATGTATCCTATCATCTCGCTCTTTCGATGTCGTTATGTGAGGTACATGATGTATTCTATGTATCCCAATTACGATGGTATATTCCGGATCCGAGCCATGTCCTTGATCATTCGGAATTGGTTGTTGGTACCAACCTTTCGTATAAGGAAATGTCTGTATCCATAATGGACCGAAAAAAGGTACTCAAGAACAAGACTATTAGTTTAGTCCGTGTTGCTTAGGGTTACCACTCTTTGGGTGAGTCAACGTGGGAGCGTAAGGATGATATTCCGCTCGCGATATCCATACATGTTTGACTCATAAGGTATAATGTCTTCCTTATGCCTTATGCTTTTAATTTCTTGCTTGCATGAATGATTGTTTGATTGACTGCTAGTCGTAGCTTGCTTATGATTAATATAGCCTGCCTCGACATCTCTAGCCTCTTGATTAAATTCTGAGGACAGAATTCTTTTAAGGTGGGTAGAGTTGTCACTCTCGTTTCCCGTTATACATATTTCCGTATGCGTATACGAGATCTCTGACGTTTGTCAGGTGACCCGTAGTTGGACTTGACTTGCTAGCCTAGTCTTGGTTGGTCATGACTTGGCTTGGTTTATTTTGGTTTGGCTTGGTTTGATTGGGCTTAGTTCATTATGAGAAAACCCTCTCTTTATAAAGCCCAACCACCCATTTCTCTCTCTTTATTACTTCTATATATTTCTTTCCTTCTTCTCCATTACTCTTCCACCAACCTAGAGAGCTTAGGCAAGTGCAACTTGCTTCATAATGGATCTTCTATTTTATTGTTCTATCTTCTTCTCTACATGATTCTAAGCATCTTTAGGACTTGGATTTTTCGATTTGGACGGATGGATTTTTGTCGATATAAGTTTATAGCCTTTTTGGTTTTCTTAGATTTTGATCTACCAAACTTCATTATTTTCAAGTTGGATTGTTCTATGTTGTAGAGAATTTGATTTTACCCAAAATGGACCTTTGAAAAGTTAGATTTCGACTTGTTTTGAGGAAGTTATGGCCAAAATAAGATTTGCATATTTCTAAGTTCATCTGTCCTGAATCTGGCAGGGACGATGAATAGTGCCGTATAGTGCAGCCTGCCATATAGTGTCGCAGGGTGACCCAGCCTGCGACATAGTATAACCTATCGTATAGTGAAGCCTGCCGTATAGTGCCGCATGGTGACGCAGCCTGCGGCATAGTACAGCCTGTCGCATAGTACAGCCTGCCGCATAGTATAGCCTGCCGCATAGTGCCACAGAAGGCCGTATAGTGCCGCAGAATGTCGCATAGTGCTTATTTTCGCTGTTTTATGTCCTATTTGGCTGAATTGTGGCCAGAATTTCTTCCAACTCCTAACATGAAAGTTATAGATCTTTTCCTTGGCTTCAAGAATATGTTACTAGCTATTTTATACAAGTTTCTCTCATTCATGATAATGTAAGGATAGAACACGATAGTGGCCTGTTAAGGCGCACTCTTAACAAGTAACAAGTAACTTGACATAAAAATTCTTGATAGTGATCCGTCGTGGTGCACTCTTGACAAGCAACCTTGGCATGATAATACATAATAGTGGCCCGTCCTAGCACACTCTTGATAAGTAAACCTAACATGATAATCTTGATATGCTGCTGTGACGGCTATCTTGACTTGCTAAGTAACTCTTATCTTAACACCGTGGGTGTTTGTACTTATATAAGCTACATGTCTCGTCTTACATCATGTCTAGGACATAAATTCTTGGTTACCACGGTCAGGGATTCATACTGAATCTGACTAGGATAATGACTAGATTGATTAAGTAGTTCATGAAGAGATTTTCCAGCTACAGGTAGTCCCGTTATCTGGGTGCTTTAATGGGACTTGTAGCCTGCCGTCGAGTAGGGCATATTTCCAGCACACTGTCATGTGTTGCATCCCCAAGTCACCTAATCTAACTCTCTCAACTTACTACTGGATAACCTGGATTAAGTCTGCAGGGCTTGTGGCTGTTGGAATATCTTAATGCATCTTGTTAGTAACTAGGCTTGTGATAACCCTAGTTAGTTAAAGTATCAAGCCATACTCATTGCTTGGCCGTGATTGATGGATGGAGTTTAGTCTAGTCTTGCCTAGACAAGGCCAGTACATGGTTTCTTCAGTCCGTTACTGTTATGCTTTACTTATTCGATAATTGGTTAGAGACTAAGTTCTGTTCAGATGAAGGGTTACAACCCTTGTCCTTGTTTAGTTTACGGGTTGTAATTTGGTTACTTGAATAGTTCCTTAGTTATCTTATCGTTTATCATCCTGATTTCCTTAACCCATGTCTTTTATTATGTCTTTATGTACTAATATGCTGGTTTTAGTTCTTAAGTGAAGCCTACCTTGTGGCACTTGCTCTTTCTGGGGTCTGACCTAGCTGGTTTTGTATGGCCAGATTTTGGAACAGCACCCGAGGATCTTCCAGCCTTCCAGCCAGATGGTGAACACTAGACGTAACCCTGTAACGAGTGGGTTTTATTTTGCTCTCCCACTCTATTGTAAATTATTCTTTTGAGGCATTTAGCCGTCGAGCAAGTGTTAGCTCGCGTTGAATACTTATATTTCTTGTCTGCCTAGGGGCTGTAACATGATTGACAAATCCTAGGGTTGATCATGTGTGATTGAAACTCTTGCTAGTCCTCGCATTTTGTACGACTATCTTCATGATCATCTGTATATGAAATGTATGGGACGCCTTACTATTGAATATATGATGGTCTAACAACTTGTAACTATTATTACTTGCTTGAGATTGAGACACTATGCTTATTCTTAACCATAAGAGACTAATGGCTTGTAGATAAACCATCATACATCTAGACAGCCGTGACCGTATATCGAGGTGGATTACACTTCTATATACGTAGCTGGCTGTGTCTGTCCCCCGCTCTCCAGTATTCTGGTTCTAGGGCGTGACAGTGATCAAACAATATCCAGAGCAGGGTGACATGGCACGCAACCCACTAACTTCGTAGAATATATCCACTACATTGTTCATGACCATGCGCATCTTACTCAAATGATGCCACGTAACCGCAGCAGTTGGTGCAACCGCTCGCGCAAGGTGGTCAAACAGTATCCAGAACATGGTAACGTGGCGCGCAAGACACTAACTTCGCAGAACATGCCCACTACATTACCCACGACCATGCGCATCTCAATCAAACGATACCACGTGTCCACAGTAGTTGGTGTAACCATTCGCGCAAGTGAACATGCGCGCAACCTAAAGCTCGTGCAACCCAGAATAACTGTTAAACAGTTATTTCCAGAACTCTATAAATAGAGTTTCAAAGCATCACGAAGGATCATAACTGCCTGCTAAAGTGCTGTTGCATCCTCTAGATGCTCGTGTCTTTGATATCACATCATCCAAGGGATAAAGTGATCGTCTTCTGATCAGATTTATATAGTTGTACTTTCCTAAAATTCAATTGTACATTTTGTACTCTTTCTCAGTTTGTAGAAATCAAAACCTCTTTTGTTCTTCACAAACATTTGCTTTTCCTTAAAATATGCGTATCTAATTCAAAAAATAATTTATATGCATAAAATATAATAAAATCTGAGGGATATCCAAGATATGTATCTTTCATCCCTTTGATCAATGCATATAAAGTTCTGAACTTAAAACAAATATCATCTTTAGGCAAGTAAAAGAGATATCCAATAAATAAATGCTTAAAGATGAACAAATAAAACAGGACTAGATAAATGCTCAAATAAATAGTATTTCAGATATATGACATGTCAGAGGAATAATTGATTTGAGACAATTAATTGTTTCCCTTTACATGGGTATATCTAAAATTAGTAGCATTAAAATCCAAAAAAAAAAAAGTAATTCATCAAAATTTAGATCTTCTTATCAAAGTTTATTTCTTCCCTTTTAAAACCTTAGCATGATATCCAACTGATAACCGTAGGGTTAAGAAAAAGAAACGCTTTGAGAGAAATAAATTTCTCCTCTACAAAGAATTACTGCTATAGGCAGTTATTAACTTGAATATATAAGAAGATAACAAAAGCTTCCTAAAACGAATATTATGAATATTACGGAAACGCTAAAGAACATATCAGAAAATCATAATATTCAATGACTAGTCACAAAATCAAATAAAAACTAGAGTGACAGAAAAATGAACATATCAAAAGATAAAAAATATTAACCTATAGTAGATCAATGTATATTACCATCAAATAATTTATCCATCAAAGTTAAAATCAAAAGACGAAATCCATATCTCTTCTTAAAAAAATGAGATCAATCCAAGATTATAAGTCGATTTAGAGAATACAAAATATAAGTACATCCACTGGAATCGAAAGATGTCAAACAATACACAAAATTCAAATCATTTGTAGCTATAAGCATAAGATGTATCAATTATATGTGTTCTTACATGTGCTACAAAATCAATGGGTAACAATAAAATATAAAATATTTATAAATCAAATGTAGGACCTAGATACGCTGATGTGTTCTGGAACCTAGGGGACCGGGTTCAGTACCTTGGATCCAAATTTAGACAATAGTTGCAAGTAGTCCTTAATAAATTTTAAGTCTATAAAGTATTAATTACTTTGGGTTAGCTGTAGAGGTACTGTCCCAGCTAACAGAGGTCTATCGGGGGGATGCTTAAGTACCGCTTCGCTTTAGCCGTAGCCGTGGTGACAGATAGACCCTTTGTAGGCTTGTACCCAAAATGATCTCTACTTTTAAGAACTTAGATTTAAAGAAATATTTGCAGTATTATCAAACATCATCGAAATCCAGAATTCCTAACTATAAGAGAAGTAAATACCTAAAGAATGGACCAAGAATAATCATTAAGGATTAAGAACTAATTTTCAAAAAAGTTTTCATAGTGCACTATATATATATATATATATATATATATATATATATATATATATATATATATATAAATAATATATAATAATATATAATAATATATAATATATATATATATATATATATATAATATATATAAATATATAATATATATATATATATATATATATATATATATATATATATATATATAAGATATACTAAAAATGTGCACTAATAAATTAGAAAAGTAAAACACAAGATCATATTGACTAAAATGATATGCATACTTTATAAATAAAGACAAAAGATATGCATGAAAAAAAATGCCAAACAAATGGAAAGGAAGCTTAGTGTGACATAACATTTGAGATAGTAACTAGCCATGCAACTGTATTTGAAGAATATTATCCTAAGCATGCTAGAAACATGTATCACACTAGTTTATATAACATAACAAAAATAAGCACTTCTAGTAAGAAATAGTGAAAATTTATTAAAGACATGCAAGATTCTATAGTTCTAGATATTTAAGAAGAATCGTTTAGCATGTTATCGAAGTGGTTCTAGTGACCACACTTGTGTTGGTGCAATTGTTTGGAAGATGACCTTTGAAGCTTTGCAATCACCAACATGTTCCATGATTCTATGGCTTAACACAGGATCACTTGCAGTATTAGGCGAAGACTTTGGTATCCAAGTAAACTTGGATCCATATTGGTTAGCTTTGGAAACCCAGGTAAACATATTTATATCAACCATCTTTCTAATCTGACAATAACTAGAAATGTGTCCATTCATACCACAATAATGACAAGCAGAATAATCATTAATTAGTGCTCGGTACAACAATATGAGAACGTACAGTGGTGTGATATGATGTGCGTGGATACTTGTAATAGAAAGTATGGTTATATGAAGTTTTAGCTTTGTTTGCTTCCTTTCTAGATGATCTGTCGTGTGTGACTTTCTGATGTGTCACGTGTCTTGTGTTAGACTGAGTCATAGGTTGTACTACCTATTTTTTCAGTCTAATCTCTAACTTTTTAGAGTTAGCACAGATCTCATCATATTTAACAGTAAGAGCATCAATTCTAAGAGCAGCTATAGAGTACGTCTTCTTTTATGTTTCTAACTCCTCCTTAAGTTTAGCATTTTCTTAAGTGCTTTTCTCAATACAT